>VYZV01013573.1:7254-18493 GCA_013401275.1 Pandion haliaetus | reverse complement strand
GTATGGACTATCAAAATAATGTTTTGTGATAAAGTTCATCAGAGGAGTGGAGGGGTGTGAGGATGAGATTCATCAATTGATCCTCTAGTTTGCCTGCAAAAAAAAGACAAAGACAATGTAGTGACCATTAGAATTTTAGTTGGAGTCTGTTTATCAGTGTCACTGATAACAGGCTGTATGTATAAACTAATAAAAAGTATTACCATCCTTTTCAGTGTCACTTTTAAAAGTCAGTTCATCTTTCTTTCAGCAGTTCAGGAGTGTTAAAAAAAAAAAAAAAGGAGGTGTGAAATCTTGCTAGAGAGCAGCAATATCAGTGTGCTCTTAGACACTTAAAGTGTACACGATACGTATTTTAAAGAGAAGTCCTATAGATTAGTGTATTTAGTATGTCAAATTAGCAAGAAGTCACTTAAACCTTTTTGCTGTTGAAAGAAGCTATTTAAACTGTTCACTGAGTTAGCTGAAATAACACTATATACTTCTTACATATTGTTTTCGATTTTCTTCTTTCACTATGCTGCCTGTAATTGTCGTAAGTTATTTTTTTTTCTCATACTATTTGACTCCTTTCTCAAAAGCCTACAAATACAATTCACTGAACTCGTGGTGAAATCTTCTCTGCAGGTTTCTGTGAATGACCCATATGTATGCGCCTCTTTCATGGGGCTGAAACCTTCCACTACCAGAAACCATCTTGTACGAGCTATATTGGAATCTGTAGCTTTCAGGTACTGTTCGCTTAATAATCTTGCTTATGTTTTGTTACGTTTGCTTTTATTTTCACCAGCAGTGTTAAATGGATACATGGACTTCTGCTGTTTGTAAAATATAAATCAGAGTAATCCATTACTGTTACCTTGAAAAGGAGTTTTAGCTGCTTTCCTTTTTTTTTTTTTCTTTAACACTTTACAAACTCTTTTTTAATTTGCGAACAAAATTTTTAGTTCAGAATTTTTGTTATTAAGTAACCATATAGGGATTCTTAAAATACATTGTTTTCTGCATGTTCTAAAAATGTTTGCTGTTTAAAGTTTGTCCTTACTCTCCTGACAGTGTTTTGTCAGAAGCTGTAGCCCACTCCAGCTGTGTATTAAAGTATCCCTGAAGCTGGAAGTTTTGTATTAGCTCTTTGGCTAAAGTTTGAAATTTTGGTGTTTTATAGAACATGGTAATAGGCATCTTAAACATCTTTAAAGATGTGAATGGACAAAAACTTCCAGATCTAACTGTCAAGGTTAAAGATATTACTGCTGGTCACTGATGATACTGTATCAGTAGCTCACTGTGGAACAGATGGGTTCTGCCTTGCAAACCCACCCAGCATGCCTCAAACTGAAGTTGAATATGGTTCGAGCCTGGCTCATGCTGCACTGTGGCCAATTAGGGAGCACTGGTATGATTCCTTCCATCTAGTCATCAGCTCTGCTTTGGGCATAATAACCTCCTACAAAGCAGCAAAAAGGATGCCTGGAGGGAGGTAACATTCTGAATTGCTGCAACAATGCATATTTTTTTTTTCTGCACTTGTAAAGAGGAACAAGAGATGCAGTAATTCCTGAACTGAAGCATGGGTCTCTTGAAAACAGGTCTCTCATCTCATTCAAATATCTACCTAGAAAAGGGTAGGGATCCTTTGTGTTTAGATTTTCTCCCATTAAATGAAATGGTTTCAGAACAAGTCAAACTTACAGCCTTCAGATGTTCCCCTTACAGAACAGCTGGATAAACTCCGATTAACACTCTGTCAGCCTGCTTTCCTCACTCTAAACCACTTGTTATATTGACAATTGCATCTTGTCTATAGAAACCTATCAGCAATTTCAGGTGGGAAAAATGTACGTTCTACGGTGACTTGCTATAGAATGGGCTGTGATTTAGCCATATGTGTGCCTCCATAACGATGTGTAGCAAAGACCAGTTTCAGTCTTCTTTTTTTCCTTTTTAATTATGCATTCTGGAAACTTGTTAGCTATTGCAGCAGTTCTGACACAACTGAGGCATTTTTTGCCATGTATTTTATTTTCTGACTATGTAGATACTGGAAACACTTTATGGAATATATAATACTTAATTCAACTAAATATTTTTTTAAAGAAACAAACAGCTTTATGATACCATTGTGAAGAAGGTACGCATTCCTCTTCAAACTATTCGGTAAGTTCCATTAACTTTTAGATTTGATATATGGGAGTTTGATTTTAAATAGGTGTGAACTTTATTATACATTTTATTTTACCTGTAAAAATTCTGCTGCTGAGAAATAGATGATTACCAAGCCAAATGTTAATGTAACTTAAGTGGCAGTAGATTCTACCCAGAGAAGGGTTGGTTCTTAATTAAACTATTGGCATTTGTGATTGTCATTAGGTAAGTAATGAATTGCTCCAATTATTTAAAAAAAAAAAAAAGGCAAATCCATGTTTTCAGGTAGCACTAGAGTGCATCTAGCAATGCCTACCACAAAGGTCATTCTGCCCTTTATTATCATTCTTCCATACTGAGATTTTTTTTTTGTGCTGGGTCTCTCATGGACTGAATATTTTTTGAACATGTCAGTTAAAACTGGATCTATTTGTGAGGAAAAGAGGGAGAATATTTTTGCAATTCAATTGTTAAGACATTGTTTTTGCTTCGATCTTTGAAGAAGCAAATCAAATTCAGTGAAGTAACAGTGATCCCTAGAATATGCTTTTCACAACATCTTGAAAAAATTTAGCTGAATTGTGTGTTGCTGGAAACCTGTGTTGCACGTTTTGGTAGGTACTTCGCTTGAACACACTGGTTGTCTTAGAGCCTCAAGCCCTCTCACGCTGAGAAGGCTGTCCAAAATTTCTCCTTCTGGCAGCCAGGGGTCATCATGATGCCATGGTCAAGAGCAGTGCAGCAAGCGTTCTGGTCCCACTGTGGCTTTTTTCCTGATACCCATGCAAAGGAAGAAATAGACAGGCATGGAGTCAGTTGAGAAATCAGACTTTTGAGTAGTGGAAGAAAAGTGAAAGTACAAAGTGGGGGGAGGTAAAAGTTTCTACTGTCTTCCATCACGTACTGGGACAGAGTAGGCAAAGATGAAGGAACAGCCAGGCTTGGGGTTTTAATGAAGAGGAAAAGATGAAAAGTATTGGAATTTTTGATTCCTTAGGAAGCTTTTTTACATAGAAAATTACATCCAAAATTTGAGAAGTCATGTTAAGACTGCGAACTAAAAAATGGGAAGTGTGGAAGTACTGCCTAGGGGCTATTAGAATTCTGATTGCATTTACATGGTAATGTAAACTTTAAATTGTATTATCATATTCTGTTTGATTCATTAATATAATATTAATATAATTGCTGTTTCATATAATGACTGTAATAGTTAACTATGATCAGTAGCAATTCAGCTTGTGGATTAGTGCATTAGAAGATAATGAGATACACTTAATGGATTTTTCAGTAGGGTTGTAAACTGCTCTCCCATGCTTTTGTCCACACGTCTTTAGTATCTATCCATTAACTTTGATTTTTTTTTCATTGTTGTTGTTTTTATCCCATAAACACGGTCATTCCCTTTTTAGCTGTTGTCCTGTATCCCTCGTTTCTTCCCAGTCTCTGGCTCCTACAAAGTTGTCATTTTCATTAGTCTTCTACATTCCCATTAGTTCTCTTTGCTTCGTCTCAACACCATCAAGGAAAGCAAAGAGAAGGAACCCTCAGTGTTACTCCTCATGTCCTATGTTGTAGCATTCTGCGGCAGCCTTTACAAGGATGATCCGTGGTCCGTGGGGTCCTGGAATGTCACCTATTTACTTGTTCTGTGAAATAGCACATCCCCAGTCAAATGGCACGTAGGAACTTTGAGCTAGAAGATGTACTGTACAGATTGAATCTTCAAAGTATCTAGCAGCAAAATTCAGCTAAATGTAAAACTGAGTATTTGGAAATTTTCTTTCTTTTTTCCCCTTGTAACTTGAATCAAATGGATGTCTTATTTTTACAGAAGAAGGAAAATGCATGTCACTGGCATTAAGAAAGTGATTTTGCCAGTTAAAGGTTTTTATGCTGTAGTGTAGAGGTGGTAACCCTGCGTGTACAAACAAGCAAAACCGTGTAACATCACCAATCAGGCAGTGTCTCCTGATTTTACTTCCGGAAACAGCCAAAACATTTATGCAAAAGTTTTCTGAGGCATCATGTAGGATAGATGATTTCAGCTGGCATATTTGAATTGAAGATTTCTAAGCAACTGTTTAAGTTTTATTACCCAACGCTTTCTATAGTAATGAACAGTAGATGTCTTTATCACACCACATTTGATAGAACAACAGCTCCATACCTTGCTGGTATTGGAGTCCAACAGCATAACGAACCAATCTGTGACAATTCAAAGATTGCTTTTCATTATAGTTATTTTTTGTTTGCAAGAGTGATTAAAGATCAGCATTGGTCAGTTCTAATTTTCTCCATTGAAAGGGTCTTCAACATGATGCAATCAGGAAAATAGGTAGATGGGAGCCTCATTCTCATCTTCCTCATAAAAAGAAGCAACTGTGAAGGCATTTTAGCTAACTAGTACAAAGATTTGGTAGTATTGAAAAAAAAGTACTTTTCTTGTTCTGAGAACACTTGAAAAGGTTTGGTTTTTGTAATGGTTTTGACTATTGTTGTGTTGTGGTGATAACTGTGTAAAGGTTCTCCTATAGACCCTAACGTTTCAACCAGGATGATGTAGCATTTTAGAAGACAGAGCTTTCAGAGCTTTTGATAATATGTCTGGCCTATGTCCCTGTCTGTCTACCATTCCTCCCCCAGTTTATAAGCATTCTTTTTTTTTTCTAGGCACCTTGTGCTGGCCTCTAAATTTGCCCATAAAAATGGAAATGCATTAGTGCATGTGTTACAGGAAGATTTATGCATGGGTGTGAAACCCCAGAAGTTGTTTTCTGTAATGTTGGCAATAAGCATTTGAACTAAATGCATTGGTTTTTTTTAACTTCTTCTTCCCCTCTCCCTATAGAGCTGATGGAGGTGTCAGTAATAATAGTTTTGTTATGCAGATGACTTCAGATTTAATTAATAAGAAAATAGAAAAACCTGCAAATGCAGACATGTCTAGTCTTGGTGCAGCTTTTCTAGCAGGCCTTGCTTCAGGTATGTATACATTTAAAGGGGTTTTGGTTTTCCCTTCATAATGCATGTTTGTAAATACAGAGGGAAAAAAAATCAGACAAAACCAGGGCATAACTTCAAATAATTGTAAAAACTTCCCAAAGGATTACTTTAGCCATTTTTGTGGTTATCCAAGGTAAGTAGTGTTTATGTTTCTCTGTATAGTGCTTTGTACCCATGTACTGGTATTTGATGGACCAAAGAAACAGATGGTAACATCATACATAAATCAAATCAAGGACTTTATTTCTAACACAAATGTCCCAATATGCTGAGCAGTTGTATGCTTGTTTAGTTTTACATAAATGAGTAGCGACAGTGAGTTTAATAGGAAAAGTATCTGCATATATGTTTGTAAGATTCATTTACATTCAGAAGGATACACTACTGGAGAAGAAAGAGGTGAACCCTGTCTGCTTCCTCCCTCTTTCTTGACCTGGACACCCTGTATCCCTTCCCATATTCGCACTGCCTGGAGCAGTGCTCGGTGTGGATGGATCACATGACAAGGAAGCTTACGTGCAGCTGTGTCATTCCTACTGAAGCTGTGTCCTGTCATCTGTGAACAGAGTCTTTATTCTTCAAGGTTTTCACAGAAATAAACAATGGAAGTACAAAGTAAATTATTAATAGGAAAAAAGAATCCAGCTCTACTCACACAGAATTGTTCTATATAATTAACCAGACTTTAAAACTACAAACTGTCAATGGTTTTCCTTAATACCCACCTTCAAAATAAATTTCCATTAACTTCATTAAATTGCTTTGATACGTAAATAACATGGCTGGAAGATAGAAACAATATGCTCAGGTAAGACTTTTTCAGCAATTAAAACTGTAAAAAAGCTGCAGTCCTTGACAGGCAATGATTCAATAACATAAATTAATCTGAATACATAACACCAGCTGTTGTCTGCCATTTACTCAATTTTTAAGACGGTAGGAAAGGAAGTAGTGCTAAGTCTTGGTGTCTGTGGCCCTTCCTCATTGAGAGGGGCCTGCAGCCGAAAGCACAGTGTGGATGAAACCTAAGGGAACTTCAGTGTACCAGAGCTGTTCCTTGGAAACCATCCCAGTTAAGCAGATGTGCTGTTGTCAGGATTCCAAACAAGTGGATGCTATTGGAAAGGAGTTTCACAACATTAAAAATATGCTTCCCTCTGAGAAAGTTGTTGGTTGAGTAAAGAAAAGCTGTCATGATTTCTTACTGTGTTTCTGCTTTGGATCTCTTGGAAATAAAGCAACTCAAAAATAACGTATTTGCAGTTGAGCTTCAGAATGAACTTTCTGTTTATAGGATTTTGGACTGACAAAGAACAACTAAAGAAGCTAAGGCGAATAGAAGCAGTTTTTGAGCCCCAGAAGGACTCGGAGGAATACAAAACTGCTATGGATACCTGGCTAAAAGCAATGAAACGCTCCCTGCACTGGTAGAAATTGACATTTTAATTATAGAAGAATTAAAATGTTTTAATTCAAGTTTATAAAATCTTGACATTAACAGAACAGTAAAAACTGTAATTGAAATTTGTGATGGTATATATATGTTATATAGTACTTCAGTTACCTCCCTGCTGCTAGATTACTTACCACACCATAATGAACCTTCGTATCATCCTTATGGCAGCTGTAGTCCAGCTGCAGCATTTGTGTCCCTTCAGTGACCTCCTTTGGGTGGCCCAGCTGCTTGAATCCTACCATGTACTAGAGATGGGGATTTTTTTCCTATTGTGAGTTTTCTACTGAGGAACTCGCCTCCCTTCGGTTCTTTAATTATATTTGGTATGTTAATCATCAAGGAAGGGTTAAAGGCACATGCACTTCCCTAGGCATTTCTAAGAAACATAAAATGATTGTTGGGTTTGGGTTGTGATGAACTTCATTGGGTACAAAGATACTTTCTTACTAGTAGCCTGTTACCACCTTTTGGTTGACGTTCTAAGGAAGCATTTGATCCAGCTCTGTGATGATATTTTTGTACACTGAATTAAGATGAAATACAAAAGTAAATAGGCCTTCAGTACTCCATTAAAAAAAAATTAAATCCGGGATTTTTGTAGCTGATGCTTCCTACCTAGCTTGTAGCTCAATTTTTTTAAATTTTATGAAGACCAAAAGGTATATTACCTGGCATTACATACAAATACATTAAAACTAGTTAGAGGTATGCTGTCTAACTTGTAAAAATCTGTAACATTAGTATTTTCAAGCCCATTGTTAAATCCTAGTAGTATTATTAGCTAAAAGGGGGTTAAAAGTCTATTTTTGAAGCTATGAATTACTTTTCTATTTTTTTAAACAAATAAATTATAATTAATAACTAACTACACATTTCTTTCTTATGTATTTGTTTATCACTAATCTTAAATTACTATAATTTCTCAGGAGTATGTGTAAATCAGCTTCAAAAATGTAAAATTATTAAACAGCTTCATTTCAGAATAATATCAAATTCAAGCTGTGGGTGATTGTGTTCCACAGGCACTGGAGACAAGAAATGTTTATAGATTTAACATTACTGAAGAGTGCCAAAGAACTATCATTCACTTTTTCTCGTGCTGAAACATGTAAGGTCAAATCATACACCACTCCCTCTGTTTCCTTCACAGTCATCTACCCTCAGTTGGTGCATCTACTTTAGTTGTAGTGTTCTTTAAACTAGATCTCATTTGCCTGTCACCCTTAGTTTAACATACCATTTTTTTTATTCTGCTACTTTCTGTCCTTCAACCTGTGCTACGTCTTGGCACATTTGGTTTTTTTCTCTGAGTATCCTTCAAGTTACAGAGACCATTCTCTCCTGAACCTACTCCACTGGGGATCCTGAACTGAAGTCCAGAAACAGGTCTGTTTTGCTGATTTCTAGTAATATGGCAGACTATCCGATCTATATGGCTGATTTCTGCTTGGACCATAAAGTATGGCTGTCCCGGCACCAAGACTCTAATATATAAAGTCCATTGATGAGGTTCCCGCCAATCCTCCTCCTGCTGTAAGGTAAGAACGTGTGGTTACACGATATGTGGAACATTTGCTTTGCTTCAACACCCATGTTCAGCTTGTGATTTTCTCTGTCATCTCAACTACTCTCACTACTAAAGAAAATGCTCATTGGCAAGAAGGTTCTAGTATGCCAAACAGAAAGGCTTTTAGTCTGGCATTTTGAGCAGAAGCTTGTGCCTCAGTCGCTGGTATTCTATACTTTGTTCTCACTGAAGGAGTTTAGTTTCATCAAAATCTGCCTAGGGATAATGTCCACCTACTACCCTCTTGATGAAGGCTCCTTGAGTTACGTTCACTTAATAGTTCTGTGGTTTTGCTGGGCTTGATTAGGGTTCCCATTCCCGCAGTGTTCCCAGATGGAGCTCTAATGGGAGCTGAATCTGATTCTCTTCAAATCACTTCGCTGAAGGTAACTCAGCTAGCTATGTGCCTTATACTGCACCTTTACACGGTGGTGGTTTTCATCCTGGCCATAGCACAGCTAGAAAGACAGAAGACACCCACGACATTATATAGTCCTCTTGCTCTAGATAGTGCCTTGGAGGACCTATTCTGGATAACTATTTACCACTGTCACTGTTCAATTTGAAGCAGGAAATTTAACCTGTTTTCCTTTCACTAGCCTCAAACCTACAGGAGAGACACTTCACTGCAAATTAAGGATGCAGAAAGGCCTTCCTATATTCACCACCTGAGCCTTTCAAATGATCTGCGAAGTCATGTGCTCTGTTGTGGAGAGGTTCAAGGTAGTGAGTACATCTCTGAAACAAACGGGGTGTCTTTACCAAGACGGAGCAGCCTTTGGAGGTTAGAGCATCTGCCACAGCTTGTGATGCATAGTTGCCCAAAGACTGAACAGACTAATAGACATCTAGAAGAACTTTGGTTACAGATCAGTATGCCTCTTTTGCGTATCTGTTACAGGAAGAATTGATTTTATCTTCCCAGGAAGTTTTTTGATGTGCTGGTATCTTAAAGTGGTACCTGTTAATTGATAATGAATTTGAAATGAGCTTTAAGCAATTAGGTACACTTTCACAGGCACTTCGCTGTCTCAATTTTGCTACACAGAAGGGCATTAAGACCATTTTAGAACCTCACTCATACTAACTTTGATTTATGACAGCTTTGACTGCTGTCCTTTTTACTTATATTTAGATTTTTGCCTCGGGGGTGGTTTTCATCAGTTTGAACAGTATATGCAATTTTACATTTGCTGTCAGTTGAGTTTGGTAGTAAAGGTAACAATACAAAAATTATAAATATTAACTAGTTAGTAGTTTTATCATTTTAAGAGCTACACCATGTTGAGACTGTGAATGTTTTACTTAGGATTGGGTAGTAATGCAGCTCATAAAGCATGTGAAGATTGGAAATTCAGTTGAGACTTGCGTTAATGATCTTTGGGCATGCTGCCTTCACAGGTACACGTGGTGCTGATGGTAGATCATTTAATCCCAGTTTGGCAGCTTTATCATTCAAAACGACATATAGTCCTATTACATATGTGGGGACTACATGGCGTGAAAAACCCCTCTAATGTTGGAGGGATCTCACTACTGTTGCATTAATTATTGCAAGTCAAGGGGAAGGGCAGATAAAATAGTCTTCAGGTAGCTGAAAACACTGAGCAGATGTCGTATGAGTTTTCTTACGTAACTAAGGAAAAAATCATCAGCCATGTTTAAAATCTCACTGTAATGAACTTTGCCAAGTTTTTTGAGTACTGTTTTAAGCAGTGTTTTCTTCTCTCCTATAACAGCTAATTTTATGTAAAATTAATTCAGTTGCTCTCATCTGGTTTTGACAAGAGCATTTATACTTGCTTTCCTGTCAGACGAAGTAAGAAAGGAAGATACTGAGTTGCTGTTTCGGCCTGCTAGCTTCTTTTTGGTATAATCTCTGTAGCAAGATCCTTGGACTAGTCCCACTGTTTCCAGGATCAGGGTGCAGCAGAGAGGCTCACGTGACAGTTCAACAGCAGCCTTGTGGAAAAAGGCAACAGCCATTTCTTGCCAGTCAGCGGGCCCTAGAATAGAGGCAGGGGTTGTGCTCTTCCTGGTCCAAGCCAAAAAGTACAAACTCATGATCCCCTCTTCAAACAAACAGGTATGTCAGTACTGCAGGTTCAGTCAGGGAATATGGTAGTGCTGTGACCCGAAAGTTGGGCAGCGTTTTAAAGTTTTATAGGGAGTGGTGGCAAGTGCAGCAGGAGAAAAGGGAGGCTGCTTTGGGTTAGTGTTTGTATAGGTTATTACAGCAGGTGGTGTGGGCTAGCAAGAAAGCAATGAAACTACTGGACATTGAAAAGTCATATGAAAGGGGAAGGTGGGGGATCCGAAAAGGCTCTGACCAGCTAGAGGGAGCAAGATGCTGTTGGAAGGCTGGGAGACCACTGACCATTTCTGGAGGGAGACGTGAGGACTTCCTGCAGTGCAGGTTTTACTGTAAGTAGCCACTAAATCCATGCCTTAGCATGTCAAAAAAAAAAAACAATTCCAAGATGCCTTTCAATGCAGCCCTCAATCCAGGATAAAGTTTGGGATTTGTGTGAGTTCTGAAAGACTTTGTATTGGTTTAGAATGTTACAGCAGTAGCATACTTACCCTCATGCAAACTCATCATTGTTTCAGCAAACCCAATAGCGTATATACTACATATATAGTCCTCTTGTTCTGCAGTTTGCTGTTGAAAGCAAATGCAAACTGCAGCAGTGACCTTTCATCTGTTTCTCTCTGTCATGGTTAAAATGCCTATTTTTCATGTTCATAATCAGTTTAAGTATCTGAATTCAGTTCATTGGTGTTTCTTGCAGAAAAGTAAATAAACCAATGAACTAAAAAGAGGTATTTGAAGCGTAAGTGTCTTTATTGAGGCTGGGTTTGAGTTCAAGTATTTGTTTAGCTCAGGGGACTTACTGAATAGTGCAATAAACCAGCCAACCTGGTTTGCTTCTGTTTTGCTTTCTTTTCTAAGGCAGTGCATGCCTCCTACATTTCTGCCAGGGCATGCTTCAGTTGCCTTTATGCTAGCTGTTGTGATTGTACCTGTTGGAGGGGTCTCCAAGAGAATATACAATAGTTTGGGG
>VYZV01013564.1:7632-21788 GCA_013401275.1 Pandion haliaetus | reverse complement strand
GGATGGATTTAAGATGCCTGAATCTGGAATCTACTTTTGTTGAAATTCTTGGCCCAGATCACCTGCCTTTCAGTCTCAGGTCTTAACCAGAAAACCATTAAATTCTGTCCCTCCCACTCCTCTATCCCCTTTTCCTCTTTAAGCAGACAATTTTCTTGCTTTAGTGGAAAAGCAGCAAGCTGGAGAGCGGTGATTAATATAACAGCACATATAAATGGTGGTTGAGAACATAACAATAGCTTTGCTGCTGCTATCAAAAGACTGAGCCAATTAAATGCCCTATTTTAGTATAAACCTTTGCCAGTATCATATTTGCTTTATTAAAGTTTCCAACAAGCCTTTAATGTTGTTACAACAGGATATTACTTTTTCTACAGATAAAATGTAAATGTTCTGCTAAAAAGGAGTAAAAACATGCTATAAGGTTATATGTTAAACAGTTTCAGCATACTTCCAAGCACTGTAAGTTAATCTTATCTTAGCATAGTAGGGGCACAGGTTTGCTATGGAGCAGGATGTGAAATGTTTATATAAACCACAGTTAAAAGAATTTCTAGGCTCAGTTCAAGAGTTTACACTTTCAAAGTCATTCCACCAGTGCATTCATCATGATCCACACAATTGTTTTGTTTGAGTCCTTTAATTCTTCCACTTCTTCCACCCCTCTGAAACTGTGTATTTAAAAGCCTATCACAGGATTCCTTACAAGACAAGGTCAACTAGGTGTTGTAATTGCTTCTCTTCACTTAGAAAGCAATCTGTAATCAGCTGAGCTTTAGCTCCAAAATGTTGTAAACTACAGACTCATATGAGTATTAATGGGAGAAGAACTAGTGAAGCTGTCTGTAACGTCTATTATCAGTGAAACAAATAGAGATATCTGAGGAGTTATATCTCGATCCAAACAGGAGTAACAAAGATGGCACCCTGATCCAAAGATATCTTTAAGCCTCTCTGGGTAATAACCTCACACAGACTATGCTCTTCCAAGATGTAGCATTAGCATTTAAGCTAATAAATGTTTGATGCCTTTATTGTGCCTAAATATATTCGAATGGTCTTCAGGACTCACAGCCTAGCTGCTGCTCAAAGAGCTTGTACACCTTGGACCTGGTGTCTGGAAGGGGGGCTGGGACAGTAGGAGCAAAGCCTGCTGTCTTGAAGCATTTATGTTAATGTATTTGGTTTATGTGGCAAGGTTTTGGTAGAGAAGGGGCTGGAGGGGTAGATTCTATGAGAAGATACCAGAAGCGACCCCTTGTCTGATGAAGCCAATGCCAGCCAACTCCAAGATGGACATGCTGCTGGCCAAACTGAGTCAATCAGCTATGTTGGTAGTGCCTCTGTGATAACATATTTAAGAAAGGTTAAAAACTGCTGAGCAAGAGCAGCTGGGAGAGAAAAGTGAGAATATGTTGAGAGACACACTGCTGCAGACACCAAAGTCAGTTAAGAAGGAGGCAGAGGAGGTGCTCCAGGCACCAAAGCAGAGATTCCCCTGCAGCCCATGGTGATGATGATGATGATGCAGACTGTCCCACCAACTCAGAGGACCGGGCAGCCCAAGGTCTGTCAGTGTTATTAAAATCTGAGGGAAAAAAAGCGTTAAACGCCTCCACTTTTTCTTCATCCCTATCAGTCAGGTGCCCATCTTCAACAAGTATTTGTCCAATCTTTTCCTTACACTTCCTTTACTATTAAAGCACTTTAAAAAGCCCTTGTTGTCTGACACAACACTGGCCCATTTCAGCTCTAGCTCAGCTTTGGCCTTGCATGTCTTCTTCCTGCATATATGAACCTTCCTGCAAAGCTTGACTTCACTTCCAGCGATCATGCAATTTCCCTTTCCTCTTCAGTTCCAAGAGGATTTCCCTGTTCAATCAAGGTGGTATTCTGCCCCACTTGCTTGACTTACAACACAGTGGAATTACCTGCTCCTGTACTTTTAAGAGGTGGTTCTTAAGAACTGGCCAATACTCATGGACTCCTGAGCCCTCAAACACAGATTCCCAGAGGACACTGCTACATAGCTCCCTGAGTAGCTTAAAGTTTGCTCTCTTGAAATCCAGGGTAACAACTCTGCTGACCCTTTTTTCTCATTACACCAAAATTTTAAACTCAACCATTTCATGATCACTGTAGCCAAGAGAACCACCTACCATCACAGCCGCCATGAGCCGTTCTACATTCACAAATAACAAGTCTAGGAGGCCATCTTTTCTAGTCGGCACACAGAGTACTTGTGACACAAACTTCTGAAATTTCCCAGACTGGCTTTTCATAACAGTATGGTATTCCCAGTAGATGTCTGGGAAGTTGAAATCTCCCATAAGGGCTACCCATCCAGAGATTCTCCTAATTGACTATAGAATAACTCACCACAAGGTCAGAGGAGGTATATTTCTTCCCAAATATGGAATCACAGAATCACAAAATGGTTGAGATCAGAAGGGCTGGAAGTTTTACATCCCGTGTCAATGGTTTATAAGGAAAACATGTTTGGATAGTTTGTGGATTGACCTTTTCTGAAACCATTGCAAGTATGTTACGATCAGGGTAACTCAGTACCTCTGCATGCTCAGGGCAACTCAGTACATCGGCAGCTGCATGTATGTGACTTCTGGTGAGGGCATGATTATCTACAGCTGTTTCCTGAGAAATTGCCACTGAATGTGCTTTGGGAACAGTTGTCCAGGCTTCCTCTTCAACACCAGCTCACAGATGCTGCTCCTGAAAGCTGATTCCTCTGCAGCTTCAGCCTGTGGCACAAGGGTGTTTTACTTGCATGGCAGTCAGACTCTGGATTCCTGTCCAGTTCCTGGCATCTGGAGCTTTGGTTCCCTGACAGGCATCAAGCCAAGGCAAGGGGCTCAATGAAGAGAACTCATTTACCTGGAGTAGCTTTTGGGAACCAGCCAGCCTGTGTCCAGAAGACAGTGACAACTCACTTCTGCCTCTCAGCCATGACTATGGGGCTCAGGGCTGCTGTTGTAGAGAGGTGTCACAAAAAGGCTCAGACTGGTGTGACTGGAGGATGATGAAGGCCATTTGGGTGTGGAGGCACCAGCAGGAGGACCCAGCAGGGACAGGGCTGTCAGCCAGACAGTGGTCATAGCATTTGGATTAGCAGGTCTTCAGGACCCAGTATATGGCTGCCGCTCAAAGGGCTTGAACACATGCTCTCTTGCAGCATTTACTTTAATGTGTTGGGTTTATGTGGCAAGGTTTTGGTAGCAGAGGGGCTACAGGGGTGGATTCTGTGAGAAGACGCAGGAAGGTACCCCCATGTCCGATGGAGCCAGTTCCAGCTGGCTCCAAGACGGACATGCTGCTGGCCAAACTGAGTCAATCAGCTATGTTAGTAGTGCCTCTGTGATAACATATTTAAGAAAGGTTAAAAACTGCTGAGCAAGAGCAGCTGGGAGAGAAAAGTGAGAATATGTGAGAGACACACCCCTGCAGACACCAAGGTCAGTTAAGAAGGAGGCAGAGGAGGTGCTCCAGGTGCCAGAGCAGAGATTCCTGAGCCTGTGGTGAAGATTTAAATGCAGGAGATTTATACACTGTGTAATTGAAACTAGCACTCAGTCCCTGAGGCAAGCAGCTCTGGTGCTGGCAGGATCCACAGCAGAGCACTCCAGTGTGGTGCACAAGGGGGTTTCATCAACCGGGGGAACCTCCGGGAAGCAGAGAGACCCACCAGCAGCCTCGTAGGACAGCAGCTGAAGGGACCTGGCCGGGACCAGGAGCAACCACAGCCAAGCCCCCCACACCTATCAAACCACCCCCTGGGGAGTGCTAACCAGCAGGGCAGGCAAACAGGGTGCAGCATGGCAGTTCACGTGGAGGGGCGTGCAGGATGGGTGCTATAGCTCTGCTGGCTCTGTCAGGGAGCAATGGTATCTGCCCAGCAGAAGGCCATGTCCTCTCCAAACTCTGCACCCGCCGCAACTGATGCAGCTGCCCAGCCAGAGCTCTCATGGGAACACTCTGCCACCCTGGTGTCAGGCTGCCGACCGTGCCCTGCTCTTACACCAGTACCAGCTGGCTGCAGTGAGCACACCTGTGGGAGGTGTGCCCAGGCAGAGGAACTCCTCCACTTAGTGGCAGAAGATGAGTAGGTTGAAGAGTACCGGGGAGTCTGAGGAGATTGACTAGTGGATCTGCACCCTACTATCTCTGGGACAGGCCTGCCAGGCAGACAGGGCACATGATACAGAGGATTCCCTGTCCTCTCTCTACCCGGCAGGATGGAATGGCTTAAGGGACAGGGGGCAATGGTGACAAGTTCCTGCCTGGCACAGCAGGCACATCCCTGTGACTGCCCCACCTTCCCAGGTGCCCTGGTACAATAGATAGGAGGCTCAGCAAGTGGAACCAAACAATGCTGAGGACGATGGTCCATCTAGGTCGGAGGTGTCACTAAAGTGGAGTCTGCCTACACCCTGCATCAAAACAACTTCCATAAAGAAAAAAAGACAGGTCATTGTCATAGGAGACTATCTTCTGAGGGGAACAGAAGGCCCAATATGCAGACCAGATGCATTTCTTAGGGAAGTCTGCTGTGTCCCTGGGGCCTGGGTTAAAGATGTTACAAGAAAACTTCCTATCCTGGTACGGTCCTCAGATTATTATCCATTATTGCTTTTTCATGTAGGCAGCGGTGAGGCTGCAATAAGAAGTCCAAGGGCAATCAAGACCAACATCAGGGCCTTGGAATGACTGGTTAAGGGGTCAGGAGCACAAAGAGTTTTTTCTCTATCCTTCCAGTTGCAGGGAATGATATTGGAAGAAGCAGGAAGACTCAGATGATCAATACCTGGCTCTGAGACTGGTGTCACCAACAGAATTTGGGGTTTTTTGATCAAGGGCCAATCTACATGACACCAGGCTTGCTGGCAACAGATGGGGTACACGTTGCTCAAAGAGGGAAAAGGATCTTTGTGCAAGAGTTAACAGGGCTTATTGAAAGAGCTTTAAACTAGATTTGAAGGGGAAAGGGATAAAAACAGGCTTGCTAGTGATAAGCCATGGTGTGGCATGCCAGTGTTTGAGGGACAGTGCACTAGCGAGATCCTTCAGTCTGCTCCATGATGTGCTGAGTACACTAGAGCACATTTGAAATGTCTTTGACACAATTTCCCACAGCATTCTCCTGGAGAAACTCGCTGCTCATGGCTTGCACAGGTGCAGTCTTTGCTGTGTTAAAAACTGGCTGGATGGCTGGGCCCAAAGAGTGGTGGTGAATGGACTTAAATCCAGTTGGCAGCCAGTCATAAGTGGTGTTCCCAAGGGCTCAGTACTGGGGCCAGTTCTGTTTAATATCTTTATCAGTGATCTGTATGAGAGGATTGAGTGCACCCTCAGTAAGTTTGCAGATGACATCAAGTTGGGCAGGACTGTTGATCTGCCTGAGGGTAGGAAGGCTCTGCAGAGGGATCTGGACAGGCTGGATCGATGGGCTGAGGCTAATTGTATAAGGTTCAACACGGCTAAGTGCTGGGTCCTGCCCTTTGGTCACAACAACCCCATGCAACGCTACGGGCCTGGGGAAGAGTGGCTGGAAAGCTGCCCGGTGGAAAAGGACCTGGGGGTGCTGGTTGACAGCCAGCTGAAGATGAGCCAGCATTGTGCCAAAGTGGCCAAGAAGACCAGTAGCATCCTGGCTTGTATCAGAAATAGTGTGGGCAGCAGGACTAGTGAAGTGATTGTCCCCACTTTACTCGGCACTGGTGAGGCTGCACCTCAAATATTGTGTTCAGTTTTGGGCCCCTGACTACAACAAAAACAGTGAGGTGCTAGAGTTCTTCCGAAGAAGAGCAATGAAGCTGGTGAAGAGTCTAGAGAACAAATTTTATGAGGAGCAGCTGAGGGAACTGGGGTTGTTTAGCCTGGAGAAAAGGAGGCTGAGGGGAGACCTTATTGCTCTCTACGACTACCTGAAAGGAGGTTGTAGCAAGGTAGGTGTCAGTCTCTTTTCCCAAGTAACAAGGGATAGGACAAGAGGAAATGGCCTCAAGTTGTGCCAGGGGAGGTCTATATTGGAAATTAGGAAAAATCTCTTCTCCAAAAGGGTTATCAAGCATTGGAACAGGCTGGCCAGGGAAGGGGTTGAGTGGAGGTTTTTAAAAGACATGTAGATGTGGTGCTTAGGGACATGGTTTAGTGGCAGCCTTGGTAGTGTAGGTCAATAGTTGGACTCAATGATCTTAAGGGTCTTTTCCAACCTAAATGATTCCATGATTCTATGAAGACCATAGTGATGCAGGTTATCCCTGCAGCCCATGGAGGACCTCACACTAGAGTACACGGACGGGCCCTGAAGGAAGCTATGTCTCCATGAAGAACTCACGCTGGAGCAAGCTCCTGGCAGAAGCTGTGGCCTGTGGAGAGGAATGCACACTGTAGCAAGTTTTCTGGTAGGACATGTGGCCGCGTGGGGGACCTATGCTGGAGCAGTCCGTTCCTGAAGGACTGCACTCTGTGGAAAGGAAACATGCTGGAGCAGTTCATGAAGAACTGCACCCCGTGGGAAGGACTCGTAGAAAGTTTGTGCAGGACTGTCTCCCGTGGGTGGGACCCCACACTGGAGCAAGAGCAGAGCATGAGGAGGAAGGAGCTCCAGAGATAATGTGTAATGAACCGACCGCAACCCCAATTTCCTGTCCCCCTGCACCACTCAAGGGGAGGAGATAGAGAAGCCGGGAGTGAAGTTGAACCCAGGAATAAGGGAGGAGGGAAACACATGGGTTTAGATTTGTTCTTATTTCTCACTATCCTACTCTGAATTTGATAGGCAATAAATCAAATTAATTTTTCCAAGCTGAGCCTGTTTTGCTCATGATGGTAATTGCTGAGTGATCTCCCTGTCCTTACCTTGACCCATAAGGCTTTTGTTGTATTTTTTCCCCACCACTTGAGGAAGGGGAGTGATAGAGCACCTTGATGGGCACCTGGCAGCCAGCCAAGGTCAACTCAACACAGTCAAATAAAATTACCACACGCTTCAGGAAATTTTCTCCTCTGGATTTCCTATGTTGTTGAGACAATGTTGGAGAGTATTCCTGGCAATGGGTTGTTCTCTGGTTTTGAAAAAATACCCTATGAAAAGCAACTGGATGTTTACTGGGGTCTCCAAAAGGAGAACTGGACATGCAGGGGTGGCAGTGCCACCATGCCAATGTAGAAGTAGGCTCCATCCCCAAAGCTGACCATGCGCTCCTCTGCACTTGGTGGGGTTCATGCCCAGGAAGTGCTGGGTACAGGAGCCTGCTGGGAGGTGGTGTTTGGGGAGACTGAAGCTCTGTCACCCCTCAAAGCTCAGTCACTCCCCACAGGCCTCCTCCTCCAAGCTGGGGGCTCATTGTTCATGGCAGATCTAGCCAGGACATAGCACTGCCACGGGGATCTGCTCTGGGACCTGTCCCAGGCCACGTTCCTCCGGCAGCAGGCAGAAGAGCCAACTCCGTCCTCTTCCTCCTTCTTGTCTGCTGGCAGCACCTGCCAGACACAACCGAAATGTGTCCTGCAGAGTGGGCACACAGTTCTCATCGTGGCCCACTGCTGGATGCAGCCAAAGCAGAAGCAATGGAAGCACAAGGCCATGCAGGCTGCATCATTGATTTCTCCCAGGCAGATGGGGCATGTGTGTCTTCTGATGCCTCCATCTGCCCTGCCCACTGTGGCTGGCTCCCGCTGGCCAACACAGCAGAGTCACTCTCCTCTGGAGCTTCCTCAGCATCCAACACCACGTCCTGCCAAGACAGACATGCAACATGCCCGACCTTTCCTCGTTCTAGGGGGAAAACAAAATAGAAAAACCCGAGCAAGCAGTGGGAGAGGGGACATAAGGGCCTCCCAAAACATCCCCTTGAAAGCTGAAAAGCAGCAGCTGCAGCAGCAGCCCTGTGAGGCATTCAGCCCCATGGGCTGCCCTCCACACCTGCCCCCTCGGTTACCCACAGGCATGCTGTCAGTCCCAGACCCCTGCCCCAGCTCTCAGACAACCAGCATGACTTGAACTAGCAGAGCAGTGGGCAGAGGAGTAAGGGAAGAGGCAGCTTTGGCTAAGTGCCCAGAGCTGCTGACTTGAGCCAAGACTCAAGCCCAAGTCCATAGTCCTTCTTGAGTGTGCACACCGTGTATATGTGCCCACAGGAGCTCTGAGCAAAATGTGTTGGGACAGTGATGGGGGCTGCTAAATAGCAGTGAGATCACAGGCAGTCACAGGTGCTCCACACTGGTCTCTGGGGCTGCCCCCCAACCACAGTCCAGCAAGGATGGCAAACACCCCAAGGGGAGAAAGTCCCTGCTTCACAGGATGCTGGCCATCTTCATATGGCCTTGCCTTGTGGTGGGGGTGGGGGTTTACCTCAGGTTTGTCAGGTCCTGTAATGAGAGGCTGGTGCCCCTGAGCACAAGGGTCCAGTAATGGGCAGGCCAGCAATACAGGCAGGGAATCCTGGTGACCTCCCTGGAGCAAAGAGAGTGCCCTGACTTGTTCCTCCAAGGGCTGTCAGGGGAGAAGGACTTACCCTGTGTCACCAGGAGGAAAGCCCCAGAGATGACAGAATAGTTGAGCTTGTCAGGGGCCTCTGGAGGTCATCTGGTCCAAAACCCTTGCTCAAGCATGACCACTTAGAACCGCTTGCCCAGAACCATCCCCAGACAGTTTTGAAGATCTCCAAGAATAGTAAGTCCACAACCTCTCTTGGCAACCTGTGCCAGTGCTCAGTCACCCTCACAGCAAAAAAGTGTTTCCTGATGTTCAGATGGAACTTCCTGTGTTTCAGTTTGTCCCCATTGCCTTTTGCCCTGTCAGTGGACACCAGTGGAAAGAGCCTGGCTCCATGATCTTTGCGCCCTCATGTTTGTACACCATCATGTGATCTGCCCTGAGCCTTCTTTCCTGTAGGCTGAACAGTCCCAGCTCTCAGCCTTTTCTCCTATGGGAGATGGTCCATAGCCTTAATCATCTTTGTGGCCCTTTGCTGGACATGATCTCCAGTATCTCCATCTCTCACTTGTACTGGGTAGCCCAGCACTGGGCCCAGCACTCTAGAGGTAGCCACACCAGTGCTGACTAGAAAGGAAGGACCAACTTTCTTGACCTGCTGGCAACACTTCTCCTAATGCAGACCAGGTTACCACTGGCCTTTGCTACAAGGACATGGTGCTGGCCCACAGTGCCCACTTTCTAATTGGGTACCCAAAGGACGGAAGTCATGGCAGACCTGAATCCACAAAGTGTCAAACTGCTTTAATCCCCGCACAATGTATTTGCTGTTCTTCAGCTTATCCCACTGTAAGAAGATATTACTTTTAAGACTGCCTGAAATATCCAGGGATTAGAGATTAACACAGAGGGATGATTTCAGTGTGTGTGCGTGCTTTTTTCCCAGATACTGTTTGATTTGCATTATCTCTAGTAGCAGAAGATTTCCTCTAACAGATAAACCAGCAAGATGCAATTCCTAAAATAACTTTAAATCTTCTTAAATTAAATCAGAGCAGCAATATGTTTTGAATTTTTAGACTTCATGTTTAGTCACAGTGTTCACAAATACAAACAGTTTTCCTGGCTGGTGCAAGATAAAAGCTCAGGGACCATAAATATCTGAAGTGGTGCTTGACTGAAGGTTTACTAAGGTTAAAAATATGTGTAAACAATTTAGGAGTCTAAATCAGTGTCTCAGAAGGGCTTGAGTCACCAAGGACTGGATTTCCAAAGGTAGTTCAAGTTGGGGCCTAGAAATATTGAGAAGCCAATAGCAGTCTTTGGCTACTAATTATAATTAAAATCCATGCCTGCTCTAACCCAAGTCTTCCTGGCTTTCAGTATGCCTTGGGTCTTCTAGGCAAGCTCTAACAGATGAACTCTACCAGGTGCGCAAGGGTGTAGCTCCATGCTCTTCTGCTCAAACTTATCTCTAGCTGTGGGAGAAAGAGAGATTTATACACTGCATATTCACTTAGCCTCACGGTTTATGTGTTTTTTTTACAACTACAAGAGTCTATGAATTGTTGCAGTGGGACATAGGTAGATTCCTTCTGACTCTGCTGCAGAGGGAGCAATCTGCAGTACAGTAGTGTAGCAGAGAGGGTGGTGGAGGTGGTCCTCACCTCTAATCCCAGCTGGTGTTGTTTTTAGTGCCCTACAGTTCCTGAAACAGTTCAGGACGGCTACATTCATTAGTTAGTTGATTTCTGTGGGAGTGAGGTGGGTACAAAGGAGATGGTGATTAACACCTCTGAAAAACTCACTTTGGTGTAATCTGGCAAATTTTAACCATAAACTTTTCTGCATCTCCTAGCATAGGCTCAGCTGCATCTCTGTCACCATTTTCCTCAGCGACAGTCATCTCTCTGGGAAAAAAGGACCATACAAAGGCAAAAATGGACAAAAATTAAAGCAGAATGATTAAAATAACACTATAGTGAACTAGTGATTTCAACAGGGTGAGTCCACCTGCACAGAGATGTTTGCAAGACTGGAGCCAAAGTGCTAAAAGTGCAAAACCAAGTTTTCCTTGCTTTTGAGTCTGCAGTTGATTATGGAAACAAAAATGGTACCCAGAAAGCTGGAGGCAAATTTCAAGGGCCATAATCAAAACCAAAAGATGAACTGAGAAAAATTTTAATCTGCCAAAATTTGAGTGCAGAGGTTTTATGTTTCCTCTGCAAGATGTGATAATATTTTCCCACCTAGCAGAAGATATTGCAAATATTGGTGTGAGTGCAATCAGAAGATTAAGGCTTGAACACAAGAGCCTGGTCAGTCAGGGAGTGAAGTAAATGTTTTTAATATTTTATTTTTATATGTAACCTCAAAATTACAAACAGCTTCTCTTTCAAAGTTTTTAGTTCACATTTGACCTGTCCTCCAAAATGTAAACTAAATTTTTCTCTTACTTGAATTTTTTTAGAATCATGTAATTAAGCAAGAATGTGGTGACTTACTATTAAAAGTTATTTAAAGAGTGGCAGAGGCAGAAAGCTTTTTAAAAAAAAATATCAGGTGAGCTTGCATTGGTTTAAAGGAGACAAAGTATCTAATTTTGAAAACCCTACCAGATGCATATTTATATTTTTAGATAAAAGTTTTGACATATTGACCCTTGATTTGCAAATTCAGTTCCTGATCTCAGTTGAACAGAATCTATCTAGTCCAAATTATAATGTTTTTTCCATTAAGGAAAAATCCACCTGATAGTATTTCTCCTTTTTTTTATTACCTCCTTGTGTTGAAACATCATATAAACAGATTGTGGAATAACTGAAAATCTTTGCTTAATGTATTTTTGAAATTCTGGATAGAATAAAACCTTAAGATCAAGTTTTCTATATCCTGAAAGTAAAAAAAGTCCGAGACACTATAATAATCAAGGATACTTTTGTAAAAGTCACATTTGTTTTGAGTAGTCTGGTGTTCCATGGTTTACTTATTTAGTCATCCTAAATAATTTAATTTTTTCATTGCAATAGAAAGACATGGAAGATAGTAGGACCACGTTACGGAATTTCAATGTAAACTAATGATAGGCACTAGAACAATGTAACCGGAGAAGGACTGAAAGCTCCAATTCTTAGTTAGCTTGTCAGATTTCTTTTTAGTGATTTTAGATATTCAGTATATTAATTTAAAATCATTTAATTTAGTTTTACACCAAAATGTTGCTCTTCTGGGTGTTCTTTAAGCTACAAAAAGGATGTTAGTATGAGCTTAGTATATTCGTTAAGCTCAGTTTTCTTCTTTGTAATACAGGAAGGAATATACTTTATAACTGTGTTATGGTTGGTTTTCCTTTCAATATTTTCAAATTAAAGAGTTCAGTTCTGATCTCATCTTTGGATGCCCTGCCCTACCAAAGTCACTGAGGTTAAGTCTGTGTAAATAAAAGCATTTCTTTGGGCTACATGAGTATCTTGAATCAAATACAGTAAGACAAGTTCTGTGTTGGTTTATAGCCTGCATAATGAAGTCACCTTCCATGGGGATTTCTCCAGTTGTAAATCAGCATACTATCCAGCCTGATTTCTTTTAATAAGATGAATAGGATAAATGTTGCTTTATCACAGACAAAATTCAAAATTCTTAGTTAACCTAAAGAGGAAGATTTGCTTATATAAGCAATTTATTGCCAAATATCTTCAGTCTTAAAATATGCCTTTACTTCAGTGAATATGCTGAAATATGAACATTTAATAGTTTCCTTGTGTTTACTGTGTAGAACAATTTTAAATGACTTGTTATCTTTTTCCTGATATAGAGGTTCTAATGGGCATTCTTGCTCTACCCTAAGGAGATTATCTAATCACATAAATATCATACGTATTTTTTCCAAATATTTGGATGCAGTTTGTGCTATTTTCAAGGGTTTTTTTACTCTATATAGTGATAAATTGAAAAATCTCTTAAATTTGATATTTCATTTTCCAGGCTGGGCATGAAAAGCACCCACACTGTAACTGAATATACTGCAGCTGCAAGTTTGAAAATATCTTATTTTACTATATTGCCCAGTTTTCAGATGATTCTTTTATTACCAACTTCTACTTTCCTTCCAGGTTTCCCCTGACTGAATGACCCGACTCTTTTAGTTTGTAAATTTGCTGCTTCTTGGCAGCATACAAGTATCGTCATAGTCCAAACAATTTACAGTTTTTCTAGAGTGTTGGCTAAAGGTCAGCAACTGGATTCAGTGTGTATTACTTCTATCACATAGTCCACATTAGGGTTGATTTAAAAAAAACCTCTTTCATTATACTACAATGTCTGTTACCTCATCTAGCATTAAAAGTACTAATTTTAATCTAGTAATGGCTTTGCCATTTTACTGCCATTAGTGGAAATCAGTTAATGCTAAACAATATCCAGTATCTTTTAGCACAGCTAGCTTTGGTCATCTACATATACTTTGCATGTCATCTTCAGTAACAGCTATCTGTAAATTAGGTACTTTTGTTGTACGTATCTCTTAAAATAAAGGATTCTTAGAATAGATCTGCCTAAAAACAATTTTCCAGTAATCAGCCAGATCTGCTAGAGTCTTCATCAACAGCAGATTTTTTTGAGACATCACAGCAATAAGAATTTGAGGTAAACCAGGATACCTCATTTGCTTTGGTGATCATTTGTCTTGTTTCAGATAGATAGAATAAAAGTATTTCTTGTTTTTGCTTATTACCTTTTGTTGTAGGAGCTAACTGGGAACAGGAGAAGAACCAGTCAGTCTTTGGAGATTGCAAAACAAGTGGTAGATTAGTATTTCTGGTCTGGCTTTGGGAGGTGATCCCTTGGCCCAACTCTCCTGGGTGTCGAGACTGGCAGTCAGGGAGTTTTTTGTACAGAACCTGTTAGTTCTCAGTGCCTCTCAATCCTGTGCCTGTCAGCTCTTGTCTCTATGCCTCTTGCAGGCTTTTCCTGGCCAAGCAGGAAGCCTCAGAGCAGTATGTATCCTAGTGACTGTGGGTAGCTAACAGACCCAAAGCACAGGCTAGTTAGTGTCCAATCAGGTGTGTGGTTACGGCATCCTTGAAACACTTTCTTCATGGCCCATGTTTACACTTGTCACAGATGACCATGGTGGATCCCTGAATCCTTTCCCATGTGCTGTATGCTTTCAATATGCTTGACAAAGGGCACACTAGTTCTTCAGATTCCTGGTATTAGCACACAATCAGTATTGTAGAATCACAGAATGGTTTGGGTTGGAACGAACCTTTAAAGATCATCTAGTCCAACCCCCCTGCCACGGGCAGGGACATCTTTCACTAGACCAGGGCTCAAAGCCCCATCCAACCTGACTTTGAACACTTCCAATGATGGAGCATCCACAACTTCTCTGGGAAACCTGTTCACACAACCATCGATGTCTCTGAAGTAATGAACTCTTTTGCACTGTTGGGTGAGGAAGGAGGAGCATTCTGCCTTTGAGAGCATGGCTGACTCATAGTCTTGGCAATCCTCAGACTGAGAGTGAGTCCAGTCTTTTGTGCTCCCTGTGCTGCTTAGCCAACTGGTCCTGTGTGGGAGATGCCCCAAGTGATAGTCACTTATACACTGGGGCCATTGTGGAATTTTAAAAACTGCATTTTTTCATGTGAAGTTGTTATGGGTTTGTGTGGCGCGGTTTTCCTTGGTGGCGGGGGGGGGG
>VYZV01013549.1:1727-12401 GCA_013401275.1 Pandion haliaetus | reverse complement strand
AAGACTCTCAAGATGTTAAAACAAGCTACAGAGATAATGAAACACTGAAGGTGGCAAAAGCTCCAGCTACTGTCATCCTGCCTTTCTACAGGAAAAAAAAAATTTAGGAAGTGTTCCTGATAGTTCATCAGCATTAATGTGATCACTGAATCACTTCCAGCACTTTAAGTCAAAACACCTTAGCCAGGTAATACAGCAAAAGAAAATGCACATTACAGGCTTCATCCAGTGTTAGACAGTATGCCCACTATTATGCTTTTCCACAAATGAGAATTGAGTAGGAAAGATAACAGCAGTTATTTATTGCCCATTCAGATGTGGTAACTGTTTTCAAGTACCAATTTTACCTACTGCAGAGGGCAACTGATTTCTGATTCAGTTCTGCAATTCTTCATAGACCATTCCCATGCCAAATGCTTAAGGCTGACCACTCACCATAAGTGCTTTCTCCTGTGTAAGTCTTTCCTATACCTTTTAGACCCCACTGAAGTCTAAATACTGTAATTCATAGCAACACTAACCAATAGTTTACTAGAAAGGATTTAAACAAATTATTAGAAGATATTCACAGTCCATGTATCTCACCATTAACAATATCTAAATCATTCACATCCAGAAAACAACAGTTTTGTAACAGCAAACATATTTAAATTATAAGGGAACCACGTGATGTTTCCCAATATCCATGCTTGATCTTGCACTCTGCAGTCAATGGGAGTTCGCAACTTCAGTCATGAACAGGGGTTTCTGGGAGTTACTGGAAATTTAGATAGTAAATAATACTAGTAAAATTTACTTCAGTAAGACCAAATTTTTCCCCTACTTTTCACTTAAACTCACTTTTAAAAAGATATTTTAATAATTTTAAAATATTTTAATCTTCGTTATTTTTATGAATTTATTTTATAATACTCCTGCAGCCCTCATTCAGTCTAAGCTTCCATGAAAATGTATTTTTTCTATTAAAGTTCCTTTGTGTCACAAACCAGCAATTATTGACTGTCATCTTAAACAAGTGTTATAAAGTGCTCATTAATATGTAGTGTCAGAAAAATTACTAAAATCATATCGCTTTATGAAAAATCCTCTGTATACTGTAATTGCTCATTTAACAGAACAATGGCATGAGATTATTTTTTTCCCATTATGCATCAGAAGCCTGTCATCCTAAAAGTCATTCTGGCTCCCACATTATAAATACACTTCAGTATTTCTATAGGCAATGCCAAAAAAAATCAGCAAGTGCTCACTGACTTTTGCCAACAAAAGCATGACTCTTCGCAGAAGAATTTTCTTGCCATTTATAAACAAAGACATTTTGAAAGTTCATGCTTGTGATTCACTATGGCAACTGATATACTCCACCATAAGATAAAGCAGATAGCAAAACAGTGATTTATTACAATCGGTAAGTATTGTACAATAACTCCATTTAAACATACAACATCTATGTTTAAAAAAGTTATTCCAGATTATACTTAAAATAAGCCATTGCACTAAATATTATATAATCTAAGCACCAGATATTCAGGAATTAATTCAAATTATATGAAAAATCATCCTGTAGCATTACCAAACAAGTAATGTTAGACTACAAAAATCGCAAAGTCACAAACCCCTAACACTAAAAGATAATGTTGACTATTTTACCAAAAGGTAACTTTGATGTTGAAATTTTCACTGATATGGAATAGTCTTAGTCATTTCTGACAAGACTTCTTCACCAGCTACTTGCTCTTCAATCCTGTGACTGTTCAGTGTCAGAACANCCAGGTCATATGAGAGCTTGACCACTCCACTTTTTTCCCACTGCCCTCACTATGGTGATCAGCGTAAGAGAAACACTCCACGAAGGAGGACCCTTAGGTCAGCAGCTGGAGTCTCTCTCCAGCTACACACCAGCCAGAGTGTTTTCCAAAATACAGTAACTAGAGCTAATTTAAACAATTTTTAGGCTCTGTCTAAAGACTCAATATAGTAGCTGCAACTTTTATTTATGTTCCCGTAATAGAAATAGGTGAGAGAAACCAACATATTTACACTATTTTAGTGCCTAAATCTCAATAACATGCAAGAAACATTTCAAAACATGCTAAATGTTCAGTCACTGACTCATATTTGCCCAGGAAGCAGGAACTTCACTAGGGCTTAATACATTTTCTGCTCTATCTACTTAATCTTGTGCTTTTTGATACCTGCACAGTTTTCATCTCTTATTTAAGCGTAAGAATGCAGTGGATAACATACTAAAAGAGCATAAGTCAAGACTATCTTCATTTTATTCCACTTCTATGAATCTAGAAACTGCTAACATTGCATATGGTTCACACAAAAAAAGGAAGAAAGAAATTATTCCATTTTTCTGCAGCTAAAACCTGAGGGTTTATTTAGGGTTTTTTTTGTTTGGTTTGGGTTGGGTTGGGTTTTTGGGGTGGATTTTTTTTACAGTTTTCTCAATCCTTACTCAATTTTCTATTAAACTCATCAGAAGATCACCTTACTAAAAATAAAAGTAAAATTTTCATAAAGAACTCACTATTTGCCTTACGGAAATGTGTCATGCCAAATGACACTTCTCTGTACAACAACATTCAAGATGCAGACAGTGATTAAATAAATAAATAAGTAGTGCAGATTAGTGAAGTTATATTATACAGAATACAGAAACTTCTAGTTTACAATACTTCTGTGCTGACTCCTAAGATCATGCTTAGTCTACAAAAATCCCAACCAAATAAATAAACTCCAGCTCCTGAACAAAATAATAAACTGACTGAAAGTATACCCCATACTGTCATTATAAATACCAAGAAATACAAGTCTGTAATTTTTTAATTCCTGTTTACTTTACAACGTGCAAGAAAAACAGGTTGCAGTTTTACAAACTCACTGAGCAAATCGGTCACATAACTAATATTAAATTCAGTGGAAGTTATTTAGCTAAATCCCCTGGTCATCTTAACTTACATTTTAAAAATTTGTCATTACAGCTAAATTCAGCTCCAAGAGATAAAGGAAATAACTAACCCACAAATCAGGTAATAACCCTTACGAAAAGTAATTTAAAAGTTTTGTCTTACCTCATTAAACCTTGCCACAAGATCTTCTACAGCATTATGTTCACCATTGTCAGAAGAAAGAATAGTAGCAGATATGGAAGCTTTAATAGATGGCAGCTTGCTTTGGCATTCAGCATTACCCAAATCCCTGGTTAAAAAGCAGAGGTAGTCAATGGGTAAGACTTTCCGGTAGAGCTCCTGCTCTTGCTCAGTCAGAATACTGGCAACCTCCTCTGGGAACTGGATGAGGTGCTGCAGTTCGATCAGCTCTTTGCTGATACCAGCCACATTGTAGGGAAGGACGCTGGAGCCAGCCATAGATGTACACGCTTGACGTTCTAAAACAAAACAAATAAAAAATTTATTAGGTTTCGCCTTTAACTCTTGGACTGTGCTATGCAAAAGCAGACAACTTGTTCTTTTTGTTTTGTTAAACTGTTCATTCATTCATTCAACAGTACGCTATATGCTAACTACTTTGTATTTAAACAACCTAATAAATTCTTTCAGTTGGGGTCTTGCTGTATATATCTATACCTGGTATTAGATAGATAGCTGTTAAGTGGGGCTTCTGAGATTGTCAAGCTACCTGCCAAAACATGCTTGCTTCCTGACTTAGCCAAACGCCTGCTCCAGTCACCTGCAGTTTTGTCAAAACTTCAAATAAAAGTGTCATTTGGGCAGGGTGTGTCTCTGTTTTTCCTCCATATTAGAGACCATGGTACAAAGGGGCTTGAGGCCTTGACTGGGGCATCAGGACTCTACTGCCACAAGAAATAATGTATAATGATCAGGTAAAACCTATGTGGGTCAGCATTTTTCTTCATATTCCTCTTGCTACAAGATAAATTGTATCTGAGCTCACTGCATCGCGAAACTGAATGTCCGAAGTTACAAAGCTTTTTTTATTCCTCTGGGAAAAATCATATATTTGGGAGTATACATGCTTTATCCATTATTACAAAACATTCATGGTAGCTTTATAATATCCTAGCAGTGATGTCCCTTGAAAAATAAGACTTCTCCTAAGAAGGAAAAAGCCAAGCTTCGTAAGACTGTGTGGGAAGCCTAAAACATCAACACAATGATTCCAAAACAGTGAGTATAAGTATTCTGCATAGATAAGTTTAGAATGGGTTCTCTGAACAATAATTTTTCCAGCATTACTTAGATGTATAAACAGTCATAGTATTATATTCTGTATTCTTCTTCCTTCCCAGGAAAAGGAGGTTATTTTTTGCATTGCTTCACAAAATATCTTTAGAGATTTTTTGCACACATAGTGGAGGTACACTGCAGATTTTTTTTTTTTTTTTAATCAATAAACTCTCATTTCACAGAGGGAGCAAACATCCTTTCTGTTCTCTAAAAAAACGCCATGTTCATAATGCCTGATTACAATTCATTCTCTTATAATAAACATAAAATATACTACATGAGGTTTCCCTTGTTGCATTCATTTTATGCAAACTCTATTCAATCAGTGGGAAGTTAAAAAGACAGAAAATTACCTTTTCTTAATATATTCTACTAAAAGTCAAAACATAAATTATAGCAGCCCTAAATAAAGCCTTTGGGCTTTATAAAAAACAGAACCTGTTGAGAAATTTTCAAATACAGAAAAGGCTTCTAAAGGAGACAAAGAGTAATTGTTTCTGTATCTAGACTGGGGAGGAAAAAAAAGTAACAGACTTCAATTTGCAACAAGCAATATCCTGGTTACATAGCAGGGAATAGGTATAACTTCAAGCATAGCAAAGTAGTGCTGTACAGTATCTGCAGGTATCAAGAAATCTCTTGTCACTGAAATTCCTGCAAGAAAGATCAAGGGAAAAAAAGGCAGTTAAGAACACCATGTTGACATGTCGATCCTGTTTTGGGCAGCAGGTGAAGCACAGTGAGCTTCTGGGCTTCCCTTCAATCTTGTTTGCTTCAATCCTACATGGACTCCAATTCCGTTTTCTACTTCAATCTGTGCAGAACAATTCTGAAAAGTTCCATACCAAAAAGCTCTTAAAGCTCATTTGCACTCTTCTTGACTTTGCAACAGAACATAAGATTATGCCAAAATAAAAATAATGCAAAATATAATGTTCATTTTATATTACAGGGATTATATATTTGCACAGTGCTTTGCATATATGGACCGAACTGTCACTATCATGAGGAGGACATGGAAGGCATGACACAAATATCTGCTACCACCCATTTTCTCCCTAGAAGTCACAGTGCCTTGCTGCCCCACACATGACAGCTCTTCTCACTCAAGGACTTCCCTGGGAATTACGAGGCACCCTGCCAGCCAGGAGAAGGCAGAGAAAGTAAAGCCTGTACGAGACTCTCCTGCGCCTCACTGCTGAAACCGAGAGTGTACAGGTTGCGTCTATGTTGTCAATTTATTTTAGATCACAAATGCACTTGTGAAGCACATCTCCCAAACATCCTCACTTACTGTGCTTTAGTTTACAGTCTTGGAACACATGAAGTGGCTCCTTTTCAGATGAAAGTGCACCAGAAGACGCGCTCCCAGAAGGCAACTAACACATCCCAATTGCTAACAAGCTATAGCTGTTGGCACATCCAACCTCTGGAGAGGACACTGAGGTCAGGAAAGGGCAGTTGGGCCAGACAGCTCAGATCATGGCTCAGCTGCAGGTGATCATGTAACACAGGAAACAAGACAGCAAGTACCATGGACAATGCAATGCCACAGAAATACTGGCGCTTATTTAGTAACTACAGTTATAAACACCTTATATCTATCAGTATAGTAAGAAAGGAAGGCCTAACTCTAGAAGGAGTGCCCAGTCAAGCAGTGACTGATGGAAGAGAGATAACAAGCAAGTGAAGATGAGCTGTTCCCTGATGCACCGCTTGCTCATGAGATTTAGGGGTGCATTCTCAATAATTCACCTTCTCCATTACAGTACCCACTGTACATTACAAAACCCGCCCACATTCACACTTTCAACAGATCTACATTCCACATTGTCTCAGAACTCCAGCTTTGCTCAAAGACCTCAAAAACTGGTAAAGGTTGACACTGAATTTGCAACAGGCTAGAGTACTGTTCACGATCCTATTGCACTCTGCCTTGCCTAAGCATAATCACCCTTCAGGCTCCACTTACTATAACCTCTCACATCTAAGAACAAGGCTCAACACACTGAAGTGACCAGAGGTAAGAAGGTGGCTCCACAGTGTATCTCTGGACTGACAGAAACTACTAGAAGTATCTCATTTGAATTTTATTTCACTAGACTGACTGCCCATTGATCAAGTCCAGCAGAAAGCTAACACAGGGATTTTGAAAGCCTTTAATGAAACTATCTTTAATGAAACCATGATCTTCCGTAACGAAGGCTTCATAAGCCAGCTTCATTCTAACAGAAAAATGAAGCTGTCAGAAAGAAAAATCTTTTCGTGGAAGCTAAGCCAAGATGATTCAAGACACAGGCTAAACAAGATCAGCCACTGGTATTGCTGGATTTGGAAGGAGATAAAAAAAATAAATAAAACTCCTCCTGATTCAAAAAACTGAATTTCAAACTAACATTTCTCAATTCTCCATTAAACTGGAAGAACTAAACAAGTGCTGTGTCTTTAATGTAAAAGTGCATGGAACAAGCTGCTGCAGCAAGAGTGCAGCTCATATCCAAGGAAAGGCACACAGGCCAAACAGAATTATAAAGGCTCACAGCTCATGGCTGAAGTATGAATATAAATACTGAGAAAGCGTAAGTATAACTTATTTCTGTTGACTATTTCTACACCTATATATATTTCTTTCATCCATAATTCACATCTTTGCAAGTCTTGGTTGTTGACATATTTCACCTCTCCAGATTCTGATTTTTTATCTTTTTTCATTCCAGTCTTACATGTTTTATCACAGAAAATCCAGGATCCTCATTCTCAGCTTCACCACCCTCCATGATTTACACTCTGCACAAAAGTCTACTCCTTTTTCTTTCTCTCTTTTTATTTGCCTGTACTAAACTAGTCCTTTTCTCTGCACTATTTTTTGTCTCTCTTTCATGTCTAAGACTTTTGTCATTTTTCATGCCAGGAACTGAGCTGCACTTCTCTGTTTCTGCTATAAAACTCCCTAGCCAGCCTCATCCAGAAGTCCTCTAGCTTTGTGTCATCCATTTATGTTCTTCAGGAAATAGATCGTATCTTTCTGTGCTTCAAAGAAAGACCAGGTCCTTACATTAACTTGCAGAATGGAACTGCTTTCAGGCCAAAATCAGAGTAGATTTTGTTAAGAGTTAAGGCGGGATACAATCCTCACTAAAATTAGATGCTGCTGCCGTAAATGGTGTTATTCTTTGGACTCTACCCCATCAAGTTAATGCTAAAGCCAATAGAAGAAAATGAAGACCCTGACCATTCATTTGCAAGTTGTCTAAAGCTGGAACTGATAGCTTTGCTTATCCTTCTGATACACAGCTGAAGCAGATAATCTTTTAAATACCAAGCACTGCTTTTATTGTGGGCAAGCAGAGTTTCCCAGTGCTGCTGTGCCTGTGAACAGGGTGCAGAGGGANCCATTGCTGATACACATAGGAACAAAAAGGCCTTGTCTTCTCTAACAGAAGAATTATCTATTTAAGAATGGGAAGAAAATACAGAATACCTGCTTCAGGATATTACTCAGCCTAGACTCGTCATAAACTCTAAAAAAACCACGGTCTCAAAAATTACTCATTTTATTTTTTTTTTAACTTTCTACAAGGTTTAGTAAGGAGCTCTTCTGTCAACAGATTAACTTCAAATTAACTCAGCCTTTAACACTATAAAACTTAGAATTTCCATACATCTTGCATATGTATAGGCTCTACAAAAGCTATACTTAAAAAATAAATTCCAAGCGTGTAAGTATGAAAAAACTGTGTGTGCATTTTTGTGTGTGTATACAAAAAAAGTTTCAAGACAGTCTTGAAAAACTGGGGTTTTTTTCTGGTGTTTTTCTCTATTGAACCATATTATGTTTGTGTTTGCTATATTAGCAAGAGGTTGATTCAGTAATTTTTTAAATATGAAAAACAGGGAGTTCACTTTAAAGAAAAATGCAAAGAAACTTTTATAAATAAACCCATGAAAAATACTGCTAGAAAGCTAGTGTTAATAATCTGTAATCACGCATAGAATTTTTCCACACTTGTATGTTCTACTACACACAGTAGTTACGTAACATGTGAGATGTCCTAACAATAAAAGCAAAATTATCTGTACCTTTACCATATTTCTTGTAAAGCTAAAATTAAAAGGTGCCTATTTATTAAATTTTATTTCACCATGCACACAGATAGTTTATTAATATACAATATGATACAAATGTTGGGCTGCTGCCATCCATTTTCTCCAAGCAGAAATTCAGGATTGGGTTTGAGCAAAGTAAATGGAATTCATACAAAGAGAGAAGGAAAATAAATACAGCCCTGACTGTAACCAAACTAATGTTAAAAGTGCTAATCCTGCATAAAATTACAGTTGCCAACCATGCAATTTGTACTTTGATAAAATCGCATTGCTTTCCATGTGAATTGTGACCAAGTAAGGACAGTGGTACAGAATTACTTTCATCCCAACTCAAACACAACTCTTACATTTGATACTTGTAGGAATGTGCTATGCATATGGGAGTACACCCAGGGAAAAGCCACTGTATTTTTTAAACGAGCACAATCTCAAAAGAGTAAACCTGCCAAAAAGATGAAAATTGACTTTCAACAAAGTTTGATGAATTGACAAATGAGATAACTGGGTTTGCGTCTTCATTTTATTTCTAGGTTGCTTTTCTTTAAACACTTGCTTCGAGGAAAAGAAGTAGTCTCTCTATTCATTCAAAAACCAGCAGTAAGTCACTAGAAAAGTGCTCACTCTCTAGAAGGCTACTGGGGGAAAATCCTGTGACTATGACAAACTGTGTGTTCTAAAGCAGAAAACGGATTTTAACAGCTGTAAAAATAAAAGTAATTATTCTACTTATTATACCATCTTATAACTCGGTTACTTTTTTGAGAACAGACTTTGCTTCCATGAAATTATACTATTGTGACTGAAATTACACAAAAATCTTAGAGGATTATTTTACTCAGTTGGTATTAAAAGATAATGCAATAAATGGATTATAACAGAAGCCTTTTTAACAAGCCATGCTACATACATCATCCAAACTGTTCATACGCTTTAAGAGAACACATGGATTATGTTTACAGTGAGAAGATAAAAGCAGACCATGGAAAAAATCAAGAGCACCACAGGTGAACAACTGTCAATATATGTAATACTGAAGTGTTCTGTTCAAAAAAGAGGAAAAACACAATAAAAACCTCCCCCAAACAGAAGACACTTACATATGTAATATATGACAGTTGAATTGAACACCAGCTTCAGATACTGATCAGCATAACTGGGACAGCATTGTTTTCCTGTCCCTTGGACCAGACATATCCCAGTACCATAATAATCAAACCAACAAGCTTTTATTAATTTCCTGTTCCTCTTCTTTATAATTAAAAACATCTCTCTCTAATGAACATGAATTCACCATTATCAATTTTGACTGTGGACAACTCACTCCACTATCAAAGGACCTGATATTAAACTCAGTGGGAAGCTTGCCACAGAACAGGATCAAGTTCAAGTTCAATTTCGCTGTAGAAACCACTGAAATTAACAGATCCCATTTCTTATTCAAATTTACTTATGAGTCAAGATCAAAGAATCAGAAGAAACACATGCCCTCTCTCCATATCCCTAAATCTAGCAATATGAGCTACCTCTTAAAACTGCGTATCAGCATGCATTGTAGATTATTAGCAGGGGAGCTCTGGAGCTACAGGGAACTTGCACAAAATAAAATTGGAGTTCAGTATGACCTGAGTATCAGTAAGCAGAAAATAATACTCTGAGCAAAGAAAGATTCCCAGATACTGACTTGAAGAAAAGAAGATTAACTTCGCCAAGGTCTGTATGGAAACTAATCTTTTATTAGACCAAGTAATATTACAGACACACTCTAGGGGCACAAGATCTTTTTCAGGTTTGGAATAGAAACACCGAACTTCACAGTTAGTTTCAGAATACCTGCTTTGAGTTTAATTTGATCATGGTAATAGCAAGACATTGGAGAAGGTGATCTCTGGTGGAGCAGCAGCAAGTCGTCACAATGGGCCTGGTGAAAAGAACAATAGTTTCTACAGTACAAAGGAAAAAAGAAAAAGGTAGAAATCACCTGTAGAACAGAATTTTGCTGGAACTAGATCACTATGAAACTATAACACACAGATATTTCTATAGAGGCTGAGATTTTATTGTTGAATAGATTTATGAAACCTCTAGAGAGGATTAAAAAAAAAAAAAAAAGGCAGCAACCATGTTGAGGGGTGTAATTCAATTAAATTACAATTATATACCACAAAATCCTGCCTCATGAACTGACCGGCATAGTGGAATTCAGCAAGTGAAAGATACGGAGCACTTGTAACAACAACCACTTACTCCTAAAATCACTTCTTGCTTTAGGAAATGGCAAATGGTTCAGCTTGAAAACCAGACTGAACTGTGTGCTCTTTTTTATCTTTTGAAATTATAACATCAGTCAAAT
>VYZV01013541.1:9721-23946 GCA_013401275.1 Pandion haliaetus | reverse complement strand
GGGCAGCCGGGGCTCGGCGGCGGCAGGCGCAGCCGCTCCGTCGGTAGCTGGCCGGGCGGGTCTCCCGGGAGCGTCTGGCCGGGGCTGCGGGCGCAGGGAGCTGCCGCGCTGCCCGCCATGGCACCCCCTCGCCGGGGATCTCTGTTCTGGGAGAGAAGCGGGGTCGGGTGTGGGCGGAAATGGTTTTCATCGCCCCCCCCGGCACCCAAACCCGTTCTTAGGGTCATCTTTAGCCAACGGACTTCTCTGAGCAGAACTCCTTCTCCCGCAGGTACTACGTGCAAGGAGTGTGTCGGGAGGGCAGTAAGTGTCTGTTCTCCCATGACTTGTCTACGAGCAAATCCTCTACGATCTGCAAGTATTACCAGAAGGGACAGTGCGCCTACGGAGCCCGGTGCAGGTAAAGACCTCACTCTTCTTGGAACAGTGAGTTCGGAAGAGCTGGGCATAATAACCCCGCGCGGTCAGCGTTAAACCCCAGGGAATCAAAGATCAAGACAAGATGACAAAGGGAATGAAATAATACGCTAAATACGAGCTTTTTCTCCCAGTACCAAAACCAGCCGATGGAGCCGATAGTATAGTTCTACTCTGTCTTGGCTTCAGCAATTATTTTACTCTGTGGAAATTAAACTGTAGGTTTCACAAGTGTTTTTCGTCTGGTTCTTACTATGGTAAGACCTATTAAATGCAAAAAGCAGAGCCTGCAACTTCACATTAAATAGCATTTGGTTGCATGGTTTGCCTTGCATATTACTGAAGCGGCGGGAAGCGGGCAGTGTTTCAGCAGTGCTTCGCTCGGCTCTTCTGATGTAGCGTGTAGCCTCCTTCGTGCAGATTCTAATGCACAATTTCGAGGACTTTCAGTTGTGTCTTGGAGCAAAGCGTTTTTCTCGTGCTCCCCTAGGTTTGGTGGGAAAGCTGAACGGTACCGCGCCTTTTCCTGAAGTCTTCTGGTTAAAACTCCTTGAGAAATGCTCTAGTAAACACTACGCTTTAGTTAAGGTTACATTCCACCAGGGGCGTGCCACAGGGCAGCCCGTGGCTCCTCCGTGGAAAAATTCTGGTCACGGATGAGAAGCCTGTGTTTGTACCTTCACCCAGCAACAGCAGGGGAGCTCACGGCATTGCTGGGATTGCAACGGCTTAGTTATATTTCCTTCCCTTTGCTTAGTTCATGGTATCAAACTTGGATCAGGAGACTGAACATTAGTGATTTCTGCAGCTTCCATTAGCTGCTCACATTGAACTGGTAACGTGTAATGTTGCTGACGGCCGTGTTACTCGCGGGGACCACCTCCTAGGCTGACTGGACCGTAAGGATGGCTGTAAAGCGTGTTGCTGTTTTACTCCAGCTATTTTGCTGGAGTTTGGGGCACTCGATGCACATGAGTGATTCAGGCATATGGCATGTCTGTGGGCAAGTGGAGGTCCTAAGTACAGGACCAGAAACAGATAGGGAGAGTATTTTTGTTCCCGTCAGAAATACTCTAGTGGTCGGGTATGTCCCTGGCTTTACTGGCCCAGCCTCTTCACTGCACCGATTGCTTCTGCTCTGCTGCTGGAGTATCTTTCCACAGCTTTACTGGATGTTTCGAGTCCTTTCCCACCCCGTATGCAAATACTGCGTCTTCTCCTGTGCTGTGGGAGCATGAAGTCTTGAGTGTGGCTGCTTGCAGGGGGAAGCTGAGATCACGAAATGTCGCTCCTTCCTGCACAGCGTTTTGATGTTGCTTCTCTGAGAAATGCCAGCAAACCTGTTTGTGTGAGGGGATGACGAAGATCTAATTTAATATGCACATGAATAATGTTCTTTCAGCTAGGCTGGGTGTCTCTGGAGAAGAAAACATAGGTGTGCTTTCAGCAGCATCCATTTTTTGAGACCGAGAAGCCTTTTAGTCTGGCTTTGAAAGGAAATGAACAGTTCAGTCAACTTGTCAGAACAATCGTTTAAAAAAAAAAAAAAAAAGTAGCTGTTCGGTTTTATTTTGTTTAAATATTCACCAGGGCAGTGTCCTGCCACTGTGCCAAGTTTAGCCTTCGTAACACTGGTTCTGTGTTTTTCCTTTCGCAGGTATGATCACACCAGACTTCCTGCGTCAGGGGGTGCAGCGGCCCCCGCGCTGCCTCCCCTCTCATCGGCAGCGCTGCACAACCCTCGCCATCCTCCCGAGCACAGCGCGCCGATCATCAGGAGCAAACTGCATGAGACTGGCAAACGGGAGAAGAAAACGCTGGTGCTCAGGGACAGAAGTGAGTGGGAGTGGTGTCGTGCTCATCCTCTGTGATGCTTGACAGGAGTTAGGTAGTTCTTCTCCTTTTATTACCTGAGTTTCGTGGACAGCCGAGAGCTGGAGAGGTGCAGTCAGACTTCCTACCCAGTGAGGCTTCTTTCCTGGAAGCGCTTGTGTCCGTCAGTACCTTTTAATGACCCTGTCTAGCTGACTGGCTTTCAGCTTGGTGTTCTCTGAAGGATGGCTTTTGTTTTGGGGGATTTTGGGGGTGTTTTTTTCTTTTGAATTGGATTTTTTGGTTAGAGTCTCCCTGCCCCTCAGATCTTCTTGTGCGTTTTATCCTCAACATGAGGGCATTTGAAATGGTGAGAAACCTGGCTGCTTTGTGCCGGGGTACCTGGCATGTGCTGTGTGGAGGATTGTGCCAGCCCGTAGGAACACAAGCACGGAGACATCCATCCACGCCTGGCAGGCAGGGCAGCGGAGCTGAGCCCCCCCGTGCAGCCTGCACGCTGTTCCCACCTGTCCTCGCTGTCGCACTGAATGGGCCAGGTGCCCTAATGTGAAATGACAGGACTTTTTTAGCCTCTTTGTAAACAGAAAACAGCTGAAGAAATCTTGAAATCAAACTTTTCAGTGGGTAGTTTGTGAAAATTCATGTGATTTGTGAGCAAAAGGGGCTTAGAGATGAGATTTCATTGAGAAGAAAAACTTTATCTAAAAAAAAACCTGGTAGTCATTGGGAAGAAAGTACCCGGAGCTTCTTGTGTGGGTTTTGTGCAGTGCCTTGTATGGTTCATACTATGTTTCTGTTTCCTAAGATCTGTGTGGCCTGAATGAAGAAAAGCAGAAACCCAGTGCCACAAGCGACGTGCTGTGTTGCGGTGACCAAAATGATAATCTGGAAGTGAAGCCCCATTCGTATTTGGAAGCTATTTGCAGTGGACTGGAAGATCCGGTAGCTGGAAGCTCCTGTGCTGTGGGAGAGCAGCTGTGCCCTTACGCTGCAGCAGGAGCGTGCCACTTCGGAGATCGCTGCCTTTACCTCCATGGAGACGTGTGTGAGATATGTGGATTGCAAGTACTTCACCCTTTCGACCAGGAACAGAGGAAGGCTCACGAAATGGTAGTATTAACATGAAATCCGTCTGAGACTTGCTTTGCTCAGTGCAGGATTTGGCTTGTTTGCTCTAAAATCCAAAGATGTGTTATGTAGAAGAGCCTGTTGTTCCAAAGGGCTTTTGTTTTATTGTTTATCTAGCTACAAAATGATTCTAAGAGTGGTCTGTTGAAGCGTCTGGGCCTTAATTGGTAATGATGATGCAGATAGCCTTTTACAGCAACTTTTTTGCCCGTTTCATCCTTATCGGAAACTTGCCTGCAGCCTTCTCCCAGAACACCCTAAAACTGTACCAGGAAAGCATCTTTGGTAGCTTACACGATGTCTCAGTGGTACGTCATGTGCAGTGGGGGAGAGGAATTGGGGGCTGCTGCTGCGTTCAGAGAGATCGCCCTGTCTGCTGAGTCGCCTCTTCCGATGTCTCGTCTCGGTTGTGGCTGATTTTAGGGTAGGGTCAAACTGAACGGAGCACAAGGATTTTGGAGCTGAACTTGAAGTAGGACAGCTGGAGGGACCGGGTGAGGAATTGGTTGGGTAAAGATGGCTTAAAGGGCTGCTCTTTTCTTTGCCTGGCTGCCAGATTTAGGTCAGGGCTGGCCAGGAACAGGAGTTCTCAAGGCTGAGGAAGAGAAAGACCGGCAGTGCTATTAGTGGTTACTGAACCGGAAAGCTCTCCAGAGTCTGGAGTAGAATCCAAGGGGTTAAAAACCTCAGTTTTTGTGCAGTCAGCGTATACTTGCAAAATGCGCTGGTGTAGGAGCTCTCCCTTCTCCCGGGAGCTTGCTGATACCTGGCACGGTGTCCTGTCGGCGCTGCTGTCGGGTGCTCACCTCCAGAAGCAGAGGCTTGTGTTGGATGAGAAGGTGCTCCAGTCAAAATGCTGCTGCTAATGTGGAATTGTCTTGTGTGCTGCTTTATTATTATTGTTATAACTTAAAGTCTTTTAAATTTATTTTACTAGTCAGGTCCTGAGAACTTTGAAAAGTAAGAGGTAAAACTATGCAGGTATAACCACCAGCTCGCCTTGTAGTGCTGTGAGAGTGTAAATTGGTTATTGATGGTCACTACCGGGATATTGCGATGAGAGGTGCTGCAGGAAAGCCTGTAATAAGAGACTTAATTCCTCGGCTAGGGTAGAGCTTACTATCCGGTGAATTAGTGTGGCCTTAACGATAAGCAGAGTAACACCCTGAGTGTGGCACCCGTTCTGGACCCTGAATTAGATGGGTTTTAGGGGTATTTGAAGCACCTCCTTGTGCAATACCTGTTCCATGACAGAGATATAGAAAGGCGTAAATGAAGAGTGTTTGGGCAGCCTTACTTCCGATACTCCTGAAGCTGCAGAGAACATTGAAGGGCTGAAATATGTGATTGAATTTAATGTTCGTAAAATTAAATTATGACGATGAAAGGTAGGAATGATGCTCTTAATCAGTGTATCTTGTTTTTCCTGTAATAGGTCCCTTTCACAGACACTTTTGTTTTACAAGGAACAGGCTGATGCATGGATTGCAATAACTGATGACATCTCTCCTGTGACAGATGTGCATGGCGACATTTGAGCACGACATGGAGAAGGCCTTTGCCTTTCAGGCAAGTCAGGACAAAGTGTGCAGCATCTGCATGGAAGTGGTGTACGAGAAGCCATCGGCCTCCGAGAGGAGGTTTGGGATCCTTTCCAACTGCAATCACACGTACTGCTTGTCTTGCATCCGGCAGTGGAGGTGTGCCAAGCAGTTTGAGAATCCAATCATAAAGTAAGTTGATGTTAACCAGAGTCTCTTCTCTGTGGCCGGTGTGAGTGAGATGGGCTCTCCGGTGTGCTTTGACTTGGTACGGAAATAAAATTGTGACAAGGGATTCGGTAGCTGTAAATATTAACATAGCCATTAATAAGATCTGAGCTCAGAAAATCCTGGTCCAAGTGCTGGCAAATTCCAGGACGTTGGAGTGTGGCTATGAGAACTGCCTTCAAGACCAGTAGGACACATCAGGTATCCTCTGGTAACAGTTTACTTACACGCTGCCATCCTGTATGGGAAGAGCTTGTCCCGTTATAACTTTGCCCTCGCTTGTTGCGTTGGTGGTGGGGCGAAGTGCACACATGTGGACTCTGGAACAGCTGAGACCTTGTTAACCTGTGCCCTTCACAGAACCCTGTGTGCAAAACCAGTAACGCCTTTTTTTCTACGTGTGTGCTTAATTATTGGATTTTTCTCTATAGCTTACTCAAGCAAAGTGTCCCACCGATCACGCATTTACCTGAGTAAATGCCTTCATCTTCTAGCGCTATAAAAATGTATCCCAAACATGCCTCTCCTCAGATGAGAGAATTTAAAACATCCTATTAGGGAAATTTCCTTTTTTTGAGCATCTCTTTGAAAACTCTCTTAAGCTACAAGCATGCTGAGGAAAAGGTGGGAAATATTTTCAGTCTTCTGCCAAAATAGACTTTTCTGCACAAGTTTCAGTATAGAGGTAATCGAAGTGAACATTAGCTCATTAGGACATAACCTGTATTGGAGTCAAGCTTCTGTTGGACAGGTACTGAGATATTCTGCCTACAGTAGGGACAGAGTTGTTTGTTTTTTCAGAAACAGTGCCCTGGAATCCATTTTGAGTATGGATTAACTACGAATACAAATTCTCCAAATGTTTTTTACATTCCTCCACAACGGTGATCGTACCGGTCGTTACAAAGTTAATCCAAAGGAGGGGCTTGGCTTGGTTCTACAAGCACTGCCTGCTGGGAGACAAGGTGTTTTATGGGACTTAGGGGGAAGGGGGTAATAAAGCCTTTCCCAGGCTTGCTGAGGTACCTGAAGTTGCATATGTGATTCTTGATCTTAGTTCCTCAGGTAGAAATCCATCTCCTAAAACCACTAAGTGAACAACTCATCACTGCTGGTAGAAGTCAGATCACATTTCAAAAGGCTTAGAGACCTTTCTTTGTCTACTTCCAACCGGTTTGGCTTTCTGCTGCATGGGAGCTGCAGTGCTCACATAATAGTTACGGCTTATTTCTGCGTACTGGGAGTAGCAGATGCAGTTGACTCCTGCATATTGAGGAAATACCCGTTACTTTTGTTCAAGTCTAGAAACAAACGCAAGGTAGCACAAGCCCTGACTGTGCTGAATTGGATTACTTCAACTGAAACTACTAACAGATGTGCCTGTGTGCTGTACTAACGTGTGAGGAGGTCTCTGCTGCTTCAGTGTGACAAACCCATCTCCCTTTCCCTCAGGAAATGGCCGTTTCTGGCAAATTTACTGAGGACTATCACTCTTGGAAAGTAACAGAGCATCTCTGTTTTGTCTTGATCCATTAAGGTCTTGCCCGGAGTGCCGTGTGATATCGGAGTTTGTCATTCCCAGTGCGTACTGGGTAGAAGACCAGGAGAAGAAAAACGAGCTGATTGAAGCATTTAAGCAGGGAGTGGGGTAAGTTCAGTAACCACACACACTGTTTACATTGTCCTTAAGATAGATACACTAAGATTTAGTCAATCAAAGTGCCTGTATTTCTAAACTTTACGTAATTACAAACCATTCTGCGGAGAACTCTTAATCTCTGTTACCACTTTTATTTAACTTCGTGACTGCCACAAAAGAGTCTGTCACGTAATTATAGATCAGAAATTACTCAAACTCGCTGTGCTCTGAAATGTTGACGCTATTTCAGTTTGCTTGCCAAAACTGGCTTCATATGTTTTCTGTTGATCCCTTAGATATGATTGCCTGGAAGGCTGTCAGTTACCGAGGAAAACAAATAGGGAAGGAAAATGTATTTGTCTCTTGAAATACGGGCTGAAAATTCATGGGCCTTTTGCAGTGTCTCCTGGAAATGGAAAATACTACATGACTGCATTCCTTTTATTGTCTAGTAACGATTTGCCCGCTGCTTGGAACAGTGGGAGAGGTCTGCTGACGGGTAGTTTTACAGCAGCTTTGCAAAGCAGTGCTCGCCTGGAACGCGTAAGGGCTATGTAGCTCACAGAACAGTAATCTTTATTTATCTCCTTGCTCACTCTTTTTAAGGCAAACAAGCAGAGCTGTGCTTGACCCAAGTAAGCGATGGCTATTTTGCTGAAGGTTGTGCAGCTTTACTCTGTGATGTGCACTGACCTTTAAACGTGCCCTTTGGAGTACAGGAAAAAAAATAGGCCTGCCTTAAATCAGTGCATAGCTGCTGCTACTCACTTTTCAGCTGCTGGGGAAGCTTTAAGTCTCTGAAGTCCTGTTACAACACAGCAGAAGATTTGCTGAAAGCAGTACTACTCCACTAAATGTTTAATCCAGCATCTGGTCTTGTTTTATCTTACAGTCAGGCAAAATATTTGAGTAAAATTAATCACTTTAAACTGCGGTTCTTCAGATACGGTTTGTTTTCAACACCCTATTGCCGTTTTGGTTTTTCATTTTAATTCATAAGGACTTTGAGGGTAGTAAGTTGCACTCAGAAGCCTCAGCTTAGTGCAGTTTTTAAATGGCCATGTTCTCAGTAAGCTAAGCTTTCGTGTTACTGGAACAGAGGTGTCAGGTAGCGTTGGCAGTTGGGTTTGGCTCTTGTCAACCTGTTGTATAGAAGAGAATACAGAAAGGGGTTTTGCTTAAGTGCTCAGCTAAGACTAAATGCATTGTGTTGTAGCTAAACAGTCTTTGGTACAGAAATTCTATGGAAAGATCTCTTGGCAGTCAGTTTAACTTGAGGATTTAGTACTGCACGGAATGAAAAAATGCTAATACAATGCCAATAAAGTGGACTCTTAAGTTCAGAGCAGGGGTCATGACAGCACAAATCCATTCTGATTTATATGCCAGTGGAGGATGAAAAAGGCCGACCTAGAAATGTGGAAGTCACAGACCACCTGTGTTCCAAACCAAGACAAGTTCATTCTGCTTTTAGCGCACTGCCAGCTTTGCAGGGGGTTGTTATTGTTGAGCTTTTTTTTTCCATATAGTTGCTCTTAGATAGACTATCTATGGCTTAGGAACCAGTTTTATCACTATTTGCATTTTAAGTTTACAAATTCAATTGCATTTTCTCTGTAGTTTCCTCTTCAGCTGTTTTTCATCGTAGAACAACCCACCCCCATGCCAAGCACTGTTGTACTACCTTTGTAAGGAACACCTTTACAAAAGTTTGCTATGCAGCTAGAACAGCTTGATTGATAGAAACTTAAATTAACAAAGTATTGTCACAGAACTTTCAAAGGAGATGATGAGAGGAACTGGTTCCTAAAAATGTAGTGGTAAAAAATACAGGAGAGGAATGTTGCTAGAAAAATAGCATTGTTCATTATGATGACAGTGCATCTGTATGGGATTGATGACATTCTTTGAACACCCTTCACTGTCCGTGTCTTAAGATAGTTTAATTCTTTTGACTTGTGATGCTGTTCTTTTATGTGTTTCTTTGTTTGCTTTTAATAGTCTTTGACTGCTATCAATTAGGGAAGGGGAGACCAAAACTCTCCCTGTGCTAGTGGGAGCAGTACTTTACGTTACTGGCTAAGGATGAGATAAGCAGCCCTGGAGAGAGAACTGTATCTACTTCCTTACTAGCTGAAGGCAATAACTCCCTCTTCTAATTAAATCAGGAAGAAGCCCTGCAAGTACTTTGAACAAGGGAAAGGAACTTGCCCATTTGGAGGGAAGTGTCTTTACCTTCATGCTTATCCAGATGGGACACGAGCTGAACCTGAAAAACCAAGGAAACAGCTCAGCTCTGAGGGGACTGTGCGGGTAAGGGAATACTCCAGTCGAGTGTAATTAAAACCACATTTTGAGTGTAATGTGTGCTACTTAAGTATGTTTCATACTGTGCAGGGCCTTGGAGAGGTGAAGAAAGCACCCACTGCTTTTCCTTGAGGCAAAGGTTTGTTATTAGAAGGCACCTTTCATTTCATAGCAACAATTTATTACCATTTTAGTTTTTTCAACCAACCCTTCTCATGGCAAACCTTTCACCTACAGTATTAAAAACTCATCTCGCTTGCCTGCTTATAGCTGGCACTCAGACCAGCTGAAAAGGTTAAAAGCCTTGTCAGAAACGAGTCATGGCTTGGCCACCACCCTGAATGGTCCAGGCAGGCCTGCCTGTTAAATGCAGATACAGCTCGTTAACAGTGGCTAGTTTGACCTGGCTCTATTCATACTGTAACACTAAGGAGAGTGGTATCACTTTGGATTTACAGCAAATGTTGCTGAGAGTGTTAGTAAATCCTAGCACAAACCCAGNTTTTAATGAAGAAATAAGACTGATAAGGGAAAATGTTTTGCTGGAACTGTGACAAAGACTGGTTCTTGCTCAGTCAGATTTTCTTCTCTTCCAGTTCTTCAATTCTGTTCGTCTGTGGGACTTTATTGAAGACAGAGAAAGTAGGACTGTGACCAGTACAGACGATGAAGTAACAGAACTTGGAGAACTTTTCATGCACCTTTCTGGGGCTGATGAAGAGTCTGCTACTTCTCAATAAAGAGAACTAAAGGTGCTTTCGTTTATAGCAATCTAGCTATTTATTTAGCAATGCTTTTACTTTCTACAGCACAGTTAGAATGAATGTGCCCTGTGGTTTACTTCTGCAGACCCGGTAAAGTTTTCTGATTAGTTTTTGTAGGGCAACAAAAAATACTAAAATATATTTCAAAAGTTACATTGGTTGCATGGAAAAAAATCCCTTAATCCCAGAGGGTTTTTTCCCCTTTTTGGCCTAACATATGCTGTCTTGTGAGCTGAGTGGTAGTGTAAATACAGCTCCTCTCTTACCATTTAAAGCTTAAGCTGTTAAAAACTGTTGCTAAATCTATTTTGGGTAGTTTGGTGTTTTGGGGTTTTTTTTTCCACTAAATCAACTAAATGTATATCTACAACAACCCAGTGGGAGTAATGGTCAATGTAGCTTTTTCTTCCTTAAAAAGGAGATTTAAGAACTAATACATTATACCTCAACGTAGTAGCTAGAGTTCAGAATAAAGTTTACCGTATTCTTGCAGTGAGTGTTTCAGTACTGGGGCCTGGACGCTGCCTGGCTCTCTGAGACTGTGCCAGTTAAGTTCCTACCCTTGTTTTAAAATCATGAAAGAGTATAGTGGCAGGAAGTGTCTCTGAGAGCACCTGTTATAAAGCAAATACAACAGACTGATTAATGTATTATTCAGGCAGAGCAACCCTGGAGTCACAACATGCAGCTAAATTAAACTTCTCACAGCACAAATGGGATTTTGGAAACTGTATAATGAGAGTAAGTAGTTACTTTCAATAGTCATTGCAACAGTAATAGTTACATTTTTGTTCAATCTAATTAGTTCAAATGCATTTAACCAGAAGGTAAACCTTCAGTCAGTTAAATGAAGTAGCCAAAATTAAGTGAAGTAACTAATTTTCTGATCTCCTTTTGTCAGTGATCTTACAGTTTGCAACTATACAACATAAGTAATTTGAGTTACAAAAGAAACAGTTACAACTGCTGCTTTTCTGAACTGAACTGTGTGGCTGATGGAAAGAAAACATCTATCTCCACGTACCTCTAGCATAGCAAGATACACCTTTCTGAAGCTGTAATACAGTCTCGGAACAGCCCCCCTTCTGCCTGGCTCCTACCCCCATTACTAAAAGCACAGGCAGAGGCTCAGACATTGCCCATGTAAGTGACACTTAAGGTGGCCGCAGCACAGAGACAGGCTGTCTCCAGAGTGCTCCCGGACAGCCCTGCCCCAGTACTGACAGCTGGCTCCTTCTCCTCTTCTTCAGGAGGTCTCTGTCTCCAGGTCCTCATTTGCCTTTTTCAGATTAAGGACAGCAACGTTAAAGATCCAGGAGGTGTCAGGCACATTTCTGAGCTAACGGCACTGTTACTGAATTTTATTTTTGTTAAAAATGTAATTCACATTCGTGTTGCAAAAGCAATTTGCAATTTGATTGTGAAATTTGATACAAGGAGTTAATTCTGCTGAGTCATCTGTATTAATTTTGCAGTGAAACTAAAAATTCAGTCTGGACACAACTGAAATGGCTTCCGAGTAGCACAGCGTTAAAACACCTGAGTGCAAGCAGAGTTTTCTCAAGCACATTCAGCACACAATCCTAAAGCAGAGTGCCAACTTAACCCCTGGCTTGAGGATAAGACTGCATACCCTTGAAAGGTTGCTCGTCTGCTTAAAGACTCAAGCTTTTCAGAAAGCTTCATTGTTGAGACAACAGAAATTACTTGTATTGTGAAGCAAAGTATGTTTAGAGACACTTGTGCAGAAAACCTTAGTCAGCATGGCAAATAAGGTGCTGCTTTGATGGCTAAAAACTAGGATCTGGGTCACTGTCATAAAGCAAACGGCAAGAACCTTAATCTGGGATTCAAACATGTTTAAATGGCACCAAACTAGTGACTCCAGGATTATCCGCTTCAACTGTTGGTTGGCACTTCTGGGTCAAAACTGAAGCTGAGAAATGTTCTGGATGGAAATACTGCCTTTCTACAAGGATTCCAGCAGAAGAAGGAGACCTCCTCCCATCTCTGCTGGCCAACAGTTCCCTCAAATAGGACACGCAAAATATTGCTTTCTATTCTGACCTAGGAAATGTAACTTTTCCACAATTATCTCCCGTCTAAAGTTAATTTTTAACAATGCTTACTGCAAAGTCAGGCCTTAGCTTGTCAGTATCTATAACCAGTTACTCATCAGCTTCTTTTTAAAAAACTGGCATATGAAGGCATCAGTGAAGGTCCTACTCTAGTGTCATATTAGTGTAATTCTTCATCACTAATTACAAAGGTGAAGGAAAATAAAGTATCACTACGAGAGATAAGAGTACTCCAAGATCAATGTTCAAGACCACTTGCCCACACATACTTTCTACCCCAAAATACTTATACAGCCCTTAGCCTCCCCACTAAAGCTTGTTTCTAGCTGGTCTTGCACTTTTTTTTCCAGAGAGAAATATTTTCAGTAATAAAATATACTCCCAAAAAAGTCAATGGAGAGGATGTTCTTTACCTTAAACACAACATTCCTAATTTACTTTGCCCCAAGAAGACACAAACCAGGTAACAGTAGTCTGAAATTAAAAAGATAACTTGTTTTTCAAAGCTACCTAGGGACAACATAAACAGAAGTTTTAATTTAAAAGCAGAAACTCAGACCTTTTAAGTTCTTCACTTAGCAGCTTTCATCTAATTTGACATCAAGTGCTGGTCAAAATAGGCCTATTTATCAAAAATATTTTAATTTTTTCAAGAGATACATAACCTGTTTTAAAAACCAGGAGTTAATGGTTTGTTTTTGGAAATTAAGAGCTGAAGTGAAAGCAGCTTACCATTTCTCTTTTCTTTTTTTTCTTATTAGAATGAAGGTAAAATGAAAGATAAATTACTTTTAGAGAGGGTTGCAGTTAAAATAGCAGGAATAGTATTGAAAATCATGCAGAACTATATGGAACAGTTTCCTTCAACCCTCAATTTACTTTTTAGCAAGCAAACTTTATGATCATGCTCAATAATCACCTAAGCATTAATATTCCACCCTTCTTACAATGTTACACAATATTCTGAGGACAAACAGTCTAGATATTTTTTAAGTATGTGCCTGGCTTACGTACTTCAAGTTCCTTTGCCTGTTCACGAGCGCTTTGTGGGTTTCTTGCTTGCTGCAAATAAGAAGCTGAAATGGCTATTTGCAGACAGTTAAGAGTTGCACGCGTAAGCTGTCACAATTCACAGCAGAAGTATTTTGCCTGACAGATTTTAGGCAGCTGTTTAGCTGGAGATAGCAGTGGTTACAGACATCTCGTCTCTTCACTCACTAGACCTCAGCAATGTTATCAGTTAAGAGCCCCGTACTTACCTGTACGCACAGAGAAAGACACAAAATCCCAAGCTTCCATTCTTTCCCCAACAAACATATTTAAACAGAATGCTATTTAAAAAATAAATTCTTAGATTAAACCACCTAGTTTTTGTCATCTGTGAAGTTCAGCCAAGACAAAAACTCTCACTTCTACCCAAGTAGACAACAGGCTCACAGAAGAAAATGCAGAGCAAAAGTGGCGCAGTTAAATAGCTTGATAGCACATCAGGGTAGGTATCTTGAGAAGTAGATGCTGCTGAAAGATTACTACAGCAGAATAAAAACCATCTCGTACGGGAAGTGGTTGGAAACCTATAGGTTGTTACATCAAGTGTGTTTTTACTTGAACTGCTATTACCTATCCTAGCAACTTTTTTAACATTATGCAGAATGTTACTTTCTGAGTTTTTCACATCTAGATGTACATGTCAGAACTATGGATTACTACATTAAATGATGACATTCAATCTTAAACCTAAAATTTAATTTATTTTATTAAAATAAGATAATCAGAGGAACCTTGGCTTACAATAAATGCATTTTCTCAGGAGCAATAAAAACAAAATTAAAACCCAAATCAGCAAGAAAAACTGTGTATGCTCAGTTTCCTCTTGATAGTGCATCTCTTGGACGACAGCTTCAGATGGGATGAAGACTATGCTCATTTTGCAGAAGTATACGGATAATATTAGCCTTTTCTCAGCCACAAAAGCCTGTCTTTCTGCACTTACCACCTCATTGGGCTGCAAGAAACAAGTCAATAGTACCAAAGTAAGCTGCTTAAGTTACTGAAGATGACCATAGCAAGACTGGCTAGCTTCCTTCTCTGAGCAGTACAATTCAGAATATATTCCATTCTTTTGCAAGAGTTTTTCTTCTATGTGCAAAACTATTGCAAAACTATTTTGTGTTGAATTAGCATTTTAACTTATTTCATTGGCTTGATGAAAGCTCTTAGGCAGGAGCTGATTTCCAGAAAGTTTTTTCCTCTTCCCTCAGTCTTGTTTGCAGATACCCATTTCAGGCAA
>VYZV01013540.1:11677-24121 GCA_013401275.1 Pandion haliaetus | reverse complement strand
TGAATGACACATGGAAGTATTTTTATAATGACATTTCTGTCCTTCACTTTTTCTGCTTTTGCTTTGAGCAATCACTTACAGCAGGTCTTGTCTTTAAATACACCTATTTAATCAGTATTTTAAAAGTGAAAATATTTTGAAAAAACTTCCATTTTTAGATTTCACAAGGACATTCAAATCCCTTCCACAGAGCCTTAACAGTCAACCCAGACACAGTATTTGTTACAAACGTCAGTATACACAGTAAAGAATGGTATATAGGCAGCCAATCAACAACAAGGAAGTTCTGAAAACCGTACTTAAATTTCTCCTGGAGAACATTAAAGTTAATAGATTTCTGCTTGCAAATTTTTTGCCAAATATCAGCAAGCTTAAAAAAAGAGACTTGCCAGTAAGCACTAAGAAGTTATAGGTATAATTCAAATATACCATAGCACACATTTTAATGTTACACTATGCTGAAGATGTATCAGAGGGAAGCAACTATAATTTAGTTGTATACAGCAGATATGCAGGAGTATGCATATTTTACAAGCATATTAAAGACCAAGTGCCCCTGTCTTGAAAAGGTATTGTTTTGTCTGCATAAATGCAGGGTTGAATTCCACACTCCATTACAGATATATCATTGAAAAACAACTGTAGAGTGTGTGCACTTAAATTAGTCTTTAAAAAAAATTGTAAAATTAGATTACATTTACTTTCTATAATATGTAACTGAAAAGAATTCTTGTCAGTTATTCTAAAACAGAGCTAATGCTAAACCACCACTACATGTCTGGGTTCTTCTCAGTCAAATCTAAATAAATAAAATTATGTCTGCCTTCTCTCTCAAGAGCTGTATCCAATGAATTTTTTACAAATGAGAACAACAGCTACAACTACTGCCTTTCAAGCCTCAGCAAAACTGAATTATTAAATCTGTCTGCCTATATCCTATTACAGCCTACTTATGAATACTTGATTTTATTTTGTATAATTGACAACAGTTGTCAGGAAAGGAAGGTTTTAACGGCAATCAAATTAAGATCAAAGGGTATAAGTGTCACAGTGAAGAGCCTGCATCAAGTGTTGATGAATTAATTGATGGGTCACTGGGAAACAGGGCACGTGGAACTGTGGTGTTATAAACAGCTATATATTGTCTAGTAATATTACCAGCCTTCCTGCCTGAAGTCAAAAGCATTGAAAGACATGGGTTAGTAGAATATAACCAACAAAAGAAAAATGGACTTTGACTTCACATACCTAACACCAGATCATTTACAAACAACTTAATTTTTAAATCATTTATATTACTTAAGTGACTATGTGCATGAAAATTTTAAACTGATGACAAGATGAATAGCAGCACCAAGATGACATGTTGGAGTACAGTTTCATTCACCACTGTAACAAGAAGCTTTCAGTTATGACAGCTTCTAAGGAGGAAAAAAACTCAAGACACCTGAAACATCCCAAACATTTAAGCTACAATGCCATCATGTAGGATGCAATCAAAAAATACAGTGGCATTTATGTAAGACTGATTAAATTAGTTTTAAAGCATTAATTTCTCTTAAGAGCATGAACGAACTGTGTGTACTTGAGATATTTGATCTGAATTAAGAAACTGATGAGCAATTGATTAATTGGAATTTAAGCCATCAGTCACTGGATCCATCAACAGATTCATTTACATTCTAAACAATCAGCTGATGGTCTTATAGGATGCCATGTATTAATACACAGTCAATATGATACCCCGAAACTCATCACAGTTCCTTATTGACAAGCACACAGATGCTTTTAATCCAAGCTTGATCACACTGCATCTTTTTTGAATTGCTCTATTGATTCAGTACGCTTTAGGAATTTTTATCTCTATTTTTATTAAAAACATTATGGAATCCTCATATGCAGCAAACAATGTTCCAAGTAAAAAAAAAAAAAAAAAAACCTACATCTGCACTCAGACATACAGAAGGATACTCAAAAGCATTAGTTTATCTTTTCCATTTAATAGGATTTGATGCACCACTTTGCTCCATTATTCTACTGATATATACTAGTAGTCTCTTTTTGGAGAAACCCAGTGATACAGAAAAAGGATAATGTGAATTATTTATGTCTTTAGTTTAATGACTAAATCGAAAACTCTTTCAGTGTTCTAAGCATTCTGTATGGCAAAGTTCTCACTTTTCAGATCAAAAAAAAAGGTAAAGGAGGCCAGAATACCACTTTATAATGCTATGAAAATCAGTACTGTACTTGGCAGATGTCAGCTTTACCATTACATTTTATATGATCACCAGAACATTCTTCACTGACATTACTCTCTGTGCATTTGCTTAGTCTGCTATTCTAGTTGTTTTCAACATTCAGAACTGGAATAACCTATGGTGATGTGTCCCATGAATGATCCAAACACATCACCTGATTAAAATCCAAGAATCTTGAGAATATTTTCAGCCTTGCTCATTCATTTGTAAACCAATTTTGCTCACATCTTCAACATATTAGTCCTATTTACTACATATGGTAGTATTAGAAGCATGTTTCTCAACAAAAGTAGTTGGTACACCTTCCTTCAAATGAATCAAGGATGAAAATATTTTCCAGAAGCAATTGTAACACAGTAGGAGAAAAACCCTACCTAGTGTAACCTACTACATACAGCAAGCTAATTTCACTGAGATTACAGACTACTTTGATACAAAATATACTGCACATCTGGATAGGTAAAAGGGATGAAACTGAACCTTTTGCCACCAGAAACGTTAGTCATAGAACAGTTGGGGTTGGAAGGGACCTTAAAGATCAGCCAGTTCCAACACCCCTGCCATGGGCAGGGACACCTTCCACTAGACCAGGTTGCTCCAAGCCCCATCCAACCTGGCCTTGAACACTGCCAGGGATGGGGCATCCACAACCTCTTTGGGCAACCTGTGCCAGTGCCTCACCAGCTTCACAGGAAAGAACTTCTTCCTTAGGTCTAATCTAAATCTACCCTCTTCCAGTTGAAAGCCATTACCCCTTTTCCTATCACTACATGCCCTTGTAAAAAGTCCCCCTCTGGCTTTCTTGTCAGCCCCCTTTAGGTACTGGAAGGCTGCAATAACGTCACAGTCTTTTAACGCAATAGTGGCTCCACTTCAAACCATTTTAAGGCCCTACTAAACCAGGATAATTGTCTAACATAGATACTATTTCATAAGTGCTATTCCATAAACACCATCCATTTTGATATCTTACCATTATTTCAATCATTATTCTGGTCTAAGTATTGAGTTCAGATGGCATTTTCCATTCATCTGACCTTAACACACAGTGCTCATTTGGCCCTCATAGGAACACATTCTAGTTTACAATTGGCAAGTTAGTTCTTAATTAAAATGTATTATGAGAATTATTCTAAGTGCAAGTACTGCACGTTTGCTTAAAGATTCAACAGGATCCTTCTTACAATGTACAGTCAGATATGCAATAGTTATATTATACAGGACAATCATTAAATTGCTGCCTATCATAACAGAAATGGAATCAGGACTTTTTAACTAACTTTCCTTCTTTTTTGGCTTAAATTTCAGTAGAAAAATAAAAATCAATTCAATCAATTTTCTGATCCTAATGCAAAGCACACATTAGCATCGATGCCACAAGTAAAGATTCAAAACATTCAAAATATTTTAAGAATATTGACTAAACAGGCTCCCTGATTTGAGAGCTCTGACAGCACAGCGTAACTCGCTCTCCCCATCAACCTCCCTCACGCACTTATGTATTTCTAAAGACCAATAATACAAAAAATACATATGCACATACACCTCTCAAAGAAGCGTGCTTGTCGCTGACTTAAGGAGCATTTTCTCTCTTGATGAAAGCAGAGCTCATAAGCAAACAGAGGAGGCTGAGAAAAGCATATGGCCAAATAAATCAGAATCCACTGAAAGTACGTTTAGTCTCAAAGATTTTAGCAGCAGCAACAGTAATCAACTTGAAGGACATACCATTAACTAAATTAGGAAGAGCAGGAATCAAAGCCTTGGTATCTCATAAAGCTTGAGCACAGAAAAGTACAAGTCAAAGGAGTTGATAAAACCATCAGATTACAATAGGCATGTGAAAAACAAGAGGATAAATCTTCGGTTAAAAATTTAGCAGGGAAAAGCACACTCTCCCTTACCAGACAGGAGCCTGGGAAGAAGCAACGGACCTAGCTGCAAAGATTTATCACGGGACTTCATTACAGCTAAAGAGCAGAGGATTTCTATTTTTTTCAATTTCTTTTTACTTGACAGACAAAGGAAGGCTCTGTAAAGCTACATGGACACCTACAATCAAAACTGTAACTGAAGAAATCAAGTATTTGAGCTAAGTTTCATTTACCTTTCATATGTACCAAGAGCAATGACAGCGTGGCAAGATGGGCCATAGCACTTGTAGGAAGAACCCAGTGCTGTCCTCAACTGCGTACTCCTTACCAGGCAGGTTGCTCTGCGTTAGGTTTTCTACCGCTGGAAAGAGAGCTGCTAGACTAAGGTAGTTCAATTCTACACAAGCTTCCATTCCTACTCCAGCCAACCACATGCCTCAAAGCCCATGTGAAAGTCAGAATCAGATTAACATGTGCAAGCCATCCTTTCCTTATGAATACATTAAGATTGATTTTTAAATTTTCAGTGAGACAACTTTAAAACTACTGCAAGATCACTCCTCATTAGACTGAATAATCAGAACTTTATAGGCTGTGCAGAAATTCCTTTTTCATAATAAAGATAAGGATCATCAAGAGATGTTTTCCAATCATTTCAAAGAATTACCAAGTTATTGTTAAAAACTTGCCTAGTAAAGCCTTCAGGTAAGAAAAGAAAAAAAACCCACAATTAAAGTCTAACAGAAGAAACAGGTGACAGTATCTTTAAAAAACCATAACGCATGGCATCAATGTCATGAACAGATACTTTACAGGAAACATTCTAAACTGCTTCTATGCAAGGAATTCTTGAACCTCACTTCTGCAAGAGTAATTTCTTTGTCTTTTATTTGCAAAGCTTTCGACAACATATCCACAGTCTATCAGTTATAAATATACATATAGTTTGTTTGCCTGACTTGCCCTGCCTCTGAGATCCACTTTGATGATTCTCACTTCCAGCTTTTCTAAACCGTTGCCCAAAATTGGGGGAATTGTTTGGGATTTCAAGATATTCAGACTGCTGCTCCAGCTAAGCCAAAAAATGCCCTGAAATTCTGGGGAAATGCATTATCACTGGAGAGTGGGAAGAGGCAAATTTGTGTCTAACGCAATACACAGCCTCCTTAAAAGATCAACTTTTTCAACTCTTACTAGTCTTTTTTTTTTTTTAAATATGAAAAATAAATAGCAAAACATTTCTTTGTTACAGTTTATTTTGCTGCAATTTTAATGAAACATGCATTGTGCTAGTCACCCAAGTATGCACAGAAAATAAAATAATTAGGGAATTAAATATTTGATCATGTCTTCTAATAACATTTTACTGTGTAATTTTACATCAATAATATAGAGAGTGTATTACTACACGGAGCTTAACGCCTGCCAAGACCACCTCCTTCCACCACATAACACATATACTATCTGACTATATCTTAAATAAGTAGCTGATCACATGGAATCAGTATTACTCAGTAGCTTAAAGTAGATACCAAAACATTTCAAGCCCGAGTTAAATCAAATGTTAAAAACGGAATAGGAACTGAAGTACAGAAACAGATTAAAGTAGTTTGGACAGATTGTTGGCAGCTACTCATGCCCTGAAGATAAACTTTTATCTCGCCGTATGTGCAAAACTTAACTCTAGTAATTTATCATTCTCTATAGCAATAGATTTTCAGAGCATTTAAGTTCCCAGACAGGTAGGTTTTATAATGCTTGTTTTCTAAACATAATAGAAAATTCCAGAATGTGTGACAAATGCAACTCCTTCAGCCTTATTATTCTGTGGTAGTTGGTTTTATAAAGAGATAAAGTGACATCAATTGCACAACTGGATTCCAGACTAACATTTTTTTCCTCTGGTTTGATTTTCAAATATCTGAAGTTCCAGAACAGGCTGGGGCCCAGACAATGAAGTTGTTTGTCAAACACTTACTCCTAACTGTCCAGAATAAATAGATACTACTTGCATCACCTTTATTATATTTTCACTTGCAGTGAGTTAGGGGTTTTGTATTAAAACACATATGTTCTACTAACACTTGCATTTTTGGATCTACAAAACTAGATCTTTTAAACAAATAAAACATACTTGCCAGCACAATGCTCTCTTTCTGTGGAGAAATGCTTCAGAATTCATCGTTTTCAAAACAACTCTTTTCTTTAATTAGTGTACTTTTTTGGAGAAGGTAGACTCTGGAGTAAGCCTTTACTAGTTTACTCAGAGCTCCTTCCAACAGCAAATCAAGCTATATGAATGATGACTTAGCCTGTACTTGCATTGCATACTTTATGCCAGTAAAATGGTTAAAATTTTTAAAACACCACATCTGAGACAGTTATATTGTTACAGAAATTAACTACTACAAAGCCTCAAAAGAAAAAATATTTTCCTGTTTTATTCCCACATTTTTCTCATATAGTTGCTGTTAACATAATTACAAGTAAAGAATCCTGAAAACTACAAATTTTAATACAAATGAGATTGCTCTTTTTGTTATAATTCTGAAAAATATAAACATGTCTGTGACTAGTAATTTATGCCTGAGTAAATATACCATTATTAAGGATTTCCAGATGTCCAGAGGGACCTCAACAGGCTGGAGCAACAGGCTGACAAGAACCTCAAAGTTCAACAAGAAATGGTGCAGAATCCTGCACCTGGCAAGCAACAATCCACCACACCAGTATATGCTGGTGGCCACCCAGCTGGAAAGGAGCTTGGCAGAAAAGGACCTGGGGATCCTGGAACACCAGGTAGAACATGAGCCAGCAACATGCCCTTGCAGCAGAGAAGGCTATTGGTATCCTAGGCTGCATTAGGCAACCTATTGCCAGCAGATTGAGGGAGGTGATCCTTCCTCTCTGCTCAGCACTGGTGAGGTCACACCTGGAGACCTGTGTCCAATTTTGGGCTCCCCAGTACACGAGTGATATGGGCATACTGAAGAAGGTCCAACAGAGGGCCATGAAGATGGTGGACTGGAGCATCTCACATATGAGGAGCTGGTGCTGCTCAGCCTGGAGAAGACAAGGCTCGGGGAAGATCCTATCAATGCCTGTAAATACCTGGAGGGAGGGTGCAAAGAGGGCGGAGCCAGGCTCTTTTCAGTGGTGCCCAGTGACAGGACCAGAGGCAATGGGCACAAACTGGAACACAGGAGATTCCCTCTGAACATCAGGAAACAAGAATTATTTTTTAACTGTGAGGATAACTAAGCACTGGCACAGCTTGCCCAGGAGGCTGTGGAATTTCCCTCCTTGGAGATATTCAAAGGCCGTCTGGAGATGATCCTGGGCAACCAGCTCTATATGGCCCTGCTTGAGCAGGGGAGTTGGACCAGATGATATCTGGACTTTCCTTCCAACCACAACTACTCTGCAATTCTGAGATACCATCTAAAGTAGTCACATAGGTTAAGACCAAAACAATGCAATGCACACCTGAAAAATACCAGATGTAACAACTGTGCAGCTAGCGTTGCCTTACAAGGATTAAAGGTTTTTCACAATCAAAGGATTGTGAGAATTTGTAAATGATTTCCCATTTCCCTCTTGCTTCCATTGTACAGCTGTAGTGGTAGACATACGGTATTTTGCAATGTTCACACCAGTAAATTTCTATATACTGGATTTAAAGACATACAATAATAAAATTATTTTATGATGATGATTTGTGCATGATAACATACTGGACAGCAGTGGAACTGATCAGCCAGTGAGAGTGCTCTCTCACTCTAGAGTATCACCTCTAACAACAACAACAAAAAAATCTTTTGCCAATTTGGTAGCTGCTGAGAAATCTCCAGCAGCTGATGTATTAAGATGCATTTGTAGATTTTACTAGACTTCTACCTTTACAGTTTTTGCAAACTTTTACAAGTTTGTTAGAAGAGGAATAGCTTAATGCAGTACTCCGTCTCTTGAGTAAAGTACTTTTTTCCAGAAGCAGTGGCTGTTACTCTACATAGAATCAAGTGTCTGCCAAAAACTCTAACTCTGTACAAAAGACGGATGTATGAGGTTCAAATACCATGGTCAGGAAAGTTGAAGTAGACCAGTAAGAGACCTCTACTTTTCATACAATCACAAAGCATTATCTGTGAGAAGGGGGACCTCAGGAACAAAAAGAAGGGTTTAACTAAGATTAATCAGTTCTTATCCTCCTAAAAAGCTACTAACAAAAAGCAGTACCATAACACTCTTGTGATTAGTCTGTCATAGGCCTAAATAGTTAGCAGTAGTACAGAATACAAACAATTCTTCATAGTCCTAGCGTCTATGGAGCATGTCACAAGCCCGAAAGGTAGTTATCCCTTGGCTCTTCCAGCTGCAGAGGCTTTAGCAAATACACTGTTCAGCTCTATTTCCATGTACAATACTATACCACTATGCTATCTTTCTCCCAGTAACTTTCAACTTGTGGAAAATTTCAATCAACAATTTCAATCAAGTATGGCGGAACAAAGATCTCAGGGATATGAAGTTCCTTGGATTTTCGTAAAAAATGAAAGGACAAAAGAGCCACATGAACAAGAGAAAAGCCAAGCTGTTAGCTCCAACAGTCATCTGTTCCAGGACCTAGCAAAAATCAACATGTGCTTAGCTCAGAACCAGCCACTACATATGCCAGCTTTTGCCCTGTGGATAATAAGAATCTGAGGTTACTGAAGGTGCGTAAATGAAAAGTTTGAAGGGAAAAAACCCCAAACAATTAAGCTTCATTCATCCTTTTTTGACACTGTAGCCACTCTATCATATTTGTGTTCCTCTCAGAATTTCACATTTGAAAGCTAACAGAGCACAAATATTCCAGAGATACCAAGTCTTATAAAGACATGCACTGGATTTTCATGAAGGACCAGTTCCAGTTCATGTCAGAACACCTTTGTGTGTTAACATAAGAATACCTGACCTGGAACAGAAGCTGGTCACTGAACCATGGCCCAGCCCAGGTCCCAAGACAAGGCCCGGCCCAGGTCCCAAGACAAGGATTTTAGCTCAGAGAAGGAAAGAGTTTATCTTTGAAACTACGTTTGTAAAAGAAGACAAATATCTTTGATAATACTCCCATAATGCTGAAGTCCAGCTTCAGTTGGCAGTTCCTGTGGACAATTATGAAGTTATACAATCATGTCTGGAATGCCCTGTCTAGCTCTTGATCTATGATTGAGATGGCATACAGACAAATAAAATGTAGAGAACATGCCAAGCAATTTAAGAGAGAACCCAAAAACTATGTTAAAGGCCACTTAGGATCTAGTCTACTTTCAATAAGGGAGCTTTCCATTGGTGTAACACAGATCTTGCCTATATTTGTGTAACAGGTTTCCACTAAAGCAGTCAGTTGGTTTTGGCACAATGCCTGCTTATGCACCAAATGAAAATATCCTTTAAACCATCTTTTGCAGCCAGCTCAGCATAAACATTTCCTTTAATCTGGTGGAAGGCTGATAAATGGGACAAATCTTCCAAATTGCTTGTCATCTCTGCCATATGTAATGAGCAAAACAGATTCAGCCTTTACCTTCCCCCCCTCCCTTTTTAAATATATATAAAACCAACATATTAAGCCAGAGTTTTTTGCACTTAATTTTTTTTTATTATTATTATTATTATTTTGGAAGCCAACGAAGATCTTGTGGAAACCTCTGTTACATGGGGAGCCTGACAGCAATGAAGAATTCACATCTGAGGAGTGATTTCCACCTGGTCCATCCCCCCAGGAAATAATCCTAACTCTAAACTCAAACAGCCATCTCACTGCCTCCATTCATGAAAGAGGGGAATACCAATGTTACGGCCTGTCAAACATGAATACAAAACAAAGACCTACCTACCTTAGTCTTTAGACTATCTATTCTCAAAGTCTGATCAAAAAAACCATAGAAATCTTAATAGTTAGATACATGTACACAATTAACATCAAATCATTGTATCAGATTATATGAAGATATTCTAGATAAAAGACAATGTATCTGATAAAGTAAAACTAAAAAAAAAATCTAATAAGAATTCAGTTTTATCAAAATAAGCTTGATTCCCTGAAATTCAGCTTCTGCTATGTAAAGTTATAAGTATCCTAAGAAGCTCAACATTCCTAAAAGTGCGTTTGGGGGGTGGATGGGAAGTGGAAGGGGAGAAAAACAAGCACACGCCACTGCCTCACTTCTTCCATGGTACCACACTCACATGAAAAGCAGCCAGAATAGCTTTAGGCTGAACTTTGTAAACTACCCATTTATAACTCAAACTGCTTCTTTTTTGACTGAAGATATAGGATATTGCAGTGCTGCAGACTACATGAATATGTAGTGTAAATATTGAAGTTGGAAAATAGTACTTTGCTCCAAAAGAAGCTTACAGGATGGGTTGAATTTTAAGATTAGTTCAAACTCTTCACTTTACTCTTTATAGATTTATAGTAACAAGTTATAGTTAAACTGTTTTATTGCACCGAAGATAAAATTACATATAGAACATAAAACCATGCAAAAACTAATGTGCTTTACAAAGTACTTAGTGTCAACTATAAATTAAACCATAAATCAGTCAAAACTGCAACATCTAGGAAGAAACAATTACAGATGTAAGTGTTCACTCTTTAGTCAAAAAACAATTACTGCCATATGCTTGAAGTTCAGGGATTTTTTTTTTGTGGCGGGTTCTGTTTGTTCCTTTTTAAAGAAGTGCAACACCAGTATAACTAGTTAACCTATTGCATGCTTTAGAAAGTGCATGTTCAATGTTAAAAATCACATTCTATGTGTAGCAGAAGTGTATATAAAGTAATTTGTATTAGAATTCTGGCAAGATTTCACTCAATTTACCCTTTACTCACTTTACATTATAATGAACATTTATATAGTAGGTACACAACTCTTTCAAAGTGCTCACAAGCATTTTTCTTAATATCAATTATGGAAAGTCTATTGTTACAACATGATAAACTTTAAATAAGCTTTATTTTCTAGATAGAAAATTAATGGAGCTTTTTACAGGAAAATTTTAATTTTTACATTCTAAGAAAGCTAACTGAAGTAGACTTAAACGATGAACACTGAAGTAGAATTGATGAATTTTACTTTCAAAAAAGTTTTTCTTCACGCATTTCTAACCTAGGGATTCACCCTGTTCCACTCCCCCTTCTATATTTTGACAAAGAGATAGTTTAACTTATATTAACTGCGGTCCTTCAAGATTTACTATTCATATATATTCCAATCAAGACACAGAGGTATCCTGTGCAGATCCATTTCTGGCCTGTATTATTCATTGACAACCATACCTGTGCGCCATCCTTCAACTAACAGTACTACGGGGAAGGGAGACTACACAGTCTTACAATCTCACAAACAGAAGAATTAACAGGGAGGGAAACACACTATAGTCCAGAGATGCAAAATACATAATTTAAGAATTTGTTTTGTTGCAAGCTAGGCAACTGACTCATCTTGTTCTTGCTCATTTATTCCAGCAGTGACAATGCATCTCACAAACTGCTGCAAGGATCCTAATTAAGGACAGCAAGCTAGCTCTCACCAGACAAACAGTTCTCGATGCTCCTACATTCAGCAAACACTGAAAAATATTACATACTGACTTCCCTGTGCATTTCTGCTGTGCACACATCACTTAAAGAAATTACAAGTGATACATACCCCTGCTGGAGTGGATGATGATTGCTTCCAAATGCCTAGATATGTAACACCTAATCCAACATAGCTAGTAAAGGCTAGGAAAATTTTGAATTGACACACATTGACCTTCTACCACTTAAACTAGGTCACTTGCATGCAATGTGTAAAGTAATTCTTCTACAGGTGCAGAAGTCCTCCTACTTTCTACTTTTCTAGGAGCTATGATTTCAGCTGAAACATTTTTTGGGTTAGTAGGAAAAGATGACATTGCAAGTAGCCCAAAAAGAAACATTGTCAATCCTTTTATAATCATGCTGGATCCAAGAGATTTGAGTTGTCAGAAGCATTATGCATTGTTGTGGTTTCAGGTCAGCTCAGTCGGTAACAAAGCACCACGAAGCTGCTCGCTCACCCCCCACCCCCTCGCCTGGCCATGTTGGGATGAGGAGAAAATACAAAGGCAAGCTTGTGGGTCGAGACAAGGACTGGGAAGGATCACTCCCTACTTATGGTCATGGGCAAAAGACAGGCTCAACTTGGGGAACAAACAAAATCAATTTCATTTACTACAAATCAAAACAAAAACAAAACACAAGGGTATTAGGAAGGGAAACTAAACATCAGAAC
>VYZV01013531.1:9042-30837 GCA_013401275.1 Pandion haliaetus | reverse complement strand
TTGAGACAACCAAATTCAGAGCTGACAGACCTAATTTTCTCATATAGTCCATAGATAAAGGCAAGTACCATATTCAGACCATGTAGTTTTAGAACCCCTAACTTTGCACTTTGTTGCCCTGGACCATCAACAGTCCAAATTCCATCAGAGCTGCTTATGTTATGAGCGGAAGAAAGCGAAACGTCAGGATCCCTATCGAAATGAATAGAAAATAAACTATCTAAAAAAGTCTGATTTATGGATTAGCTTCTAGACCTCATCAAGAACAAACTGTTATCACTCTCCACTCCTTGACATAGACACAAGGAACTCCATACCACCTTCCTCACTGATTGCTAGTAACTCTTGTAAATCAGCTGTGCTCTAACTGGTATTGTTGCACAGTGATTACTATGTTGATCCTCAAAAGATCATGAAATAATTTTCTTATAAAATTCTATTATCACTGTTCCCATTTTATGAGGGTTTTTTCTTAATTACTAGTATTTGACATAGAACATAAATATATTTATTAATGTACATATGTATTATTACTGGAATAGCATGGGATCCTAAGAAAAACTTGACCTATGTAAGTTTTAATTCCATGTAATAATGTGCAGAGCAGCTAATACAGGTACCTCTGTAAAGTTTTGCAGTTCTTAACCACAGCCTACTATATATGGAAGGAAAGCAGTTAAAAAGCAATGTCAGCCTCTGTAGCTTGACTAGGACTGCTAACTGCATGTGTAACTGTGTTGGAATAAGTAAACCACTGTGTTTCATTATGATAGTAAAAGTAAACCGAGTATCAAGCCTGCTGGCTTGCCAGAAGCAATTTTCTTGAGCTCTTGAGTTTTGCTTAGTTTTTTTTTCCTTTTATCATTTTTGATAGTGTAGATTCAAAGTTTTTCATGTCAGCTGAAATCACAGCAGCAGTTGCACCATAACCTAACCAGCAACAAACTTAGTCACCATTATCTCTTAAACAAACTGCTAGACATCCTGTGCTTGCCCATCAGGATAGCAATAGCAGTTGCACATCAGCCTCATCTAACACAGCTTCTCTTCCAGGTTCTGAAACAGCAAAGTTCCCTGCAAAAACTTCCCTGTTGCATCAAACTCATCTAACTTTTAAGATTGGCCATATATGCTCTACCAATTTTGTTGGCAAATTTAAGCAATTGAGGAAATGCTACAGACTCAGGTATCTGAGAAAATGCTTATAGCCACCCAGCTGGCCACCATCTTGCCCAAATGGAAAGAATACTTCCAAAGACTTTCTATAAGATTTAAAATCTGACCTTACAGAATGCTGAAACAAAAGTCATACAACTTTCATACCTGGTTCCTAAGAGGAATCCAACTGAGGAGTGCTGAAAGCTTTTCTTATATTTTTATTGGTTAGAAAGGTGAATCTACCCAACCAAAAACGTGTTCCCTGGAAATGGGAACAAAATACTTTTTAGATAGCTCATTAATTTTTGCATGATTCTTTCATTTCACCCCAGTGCATTATGATGTCTGTCATCAGCATATGGACTCTTGAGTAAATGGACACTGATTACATATTTTGAAAATACTGGTTATATAGAGTCCGATATCCCAAAAAAGAGAAAGGTGAAAAGGTTAATCACATTGCTACTACATAAATTTGGTTACTACCAGTGACCTGTATGTCTAAATGGCATTTATGCCATGGTATGATAATGAAAATATATGCATTTTAGGAGGACTTTATCTATGTAAACCTCTCACTCTGTATTTTTCATAGAATCAACTGAAGTACACAGCATTCAAGTCTCAAAGAACCAAAGTATATTACAATAGTTCATGCTGAATAGTTTCTTGGGAAAGGGGGAAGTATGGGGCAAAATTTTCTAAGGGAAGAGGCCCATTTTTGCTCACAAAAATTATCTGCAAACTTGTGACACCATTTATGTGGGCAACCACTGACATTATATAAGCAGATCCAGCAAATACACTTGCAAATGATCAGTACAGGCACCCAGCTGTAGCTGATGCTTTGCTTGTACCTTCGTGAATATTCTCCTGGTAACTGCATGCATTAATCCACTACTAGGATTACATTCTATGCAAGCATTTTTAGCACAAATACACCTCCACCCTCCTTGTTTGAAATGTGAGTGCTGGTGTATTAAAAAATATTTGGAAGACAGACTTATTAAAATAAATGTTAAGAGGACACAGTGGGGTATATTTTCAGTGTGGAGCAGAGAGATTTAACTGCATGACTTCCATTAGCTTTAATGAGAACCGCACAGCTAAATCCTCACACACCACGCTAGAAGATTAACCCAGAAAACACACATTGTTTACTTTTTACTAATACTCTGATTATTACCACGTTCTTCCTCCTCCTCCTCTTCTTCCTCCTCCTCTTCTTCCTCCTCCTCTTCATCCTCCACATCTTCACCTTCCTCTTCATCCTCCTCTTCTTCCTCTTCTATCTCCTCTTCTTCTTCTCGATCTATCTCCTCATCATCCTCCTCCTCATCACCTTGCTCCTCATTATCATCAGAATATTCCTCCTCTTCTTCATCCTCTTCCTCTTCTTCCTCTTCCTTTTCATCCATCTCCTCTGTTCCATCAGTTTCATAGCACTCATCTACCGAAGAGTTGTCTGCTTTAACCACAAAGGGTTTTCTTTTGGGGGCTGGTTCTTGAGGTTGCTTATCTTGTGTTTTTCTTTTTTTTGCCAAAGGACAGCCATAAACACTGTGCAAAAATAAAAGATGCAAGTTATTACACTATCCTGCAGACTTCTGTAGGTCAGATTGTATAACTCATGTCATTTAGTCATATATTCTAATTCTACACCGTGATTAGTTGCTGTCTCAAAATGCATGTTTTCAAACTAAAATACTGCTTAGACAATAATGACCAAGGGGGAGGACACTTACAAAACCTGTGAAATTGCAAACAACTATTATTTGCCTGAAAGTGTCACATGTATATGCCAGCATTAACAGTTCCAGAACTGATACAAATGTGTGTTTTTCCTTCTCGTTCTTTTCTCTCTTCTGCATGTTACAGTCCTTTCTAAGGCAGATGAATATAGTTAAAAAAACAGTAAGCTTATCCTACCTGTTAGCTATCAGTACAACAATCAGGAATAAAGCAACGCTTCATAATTTTGTAATATTCAGTAAGGGTTTGATTGTGTACAATTAAGATATGTTTCCATGCTATGTAAGTAATGAAAATACAAGCACATTCTTAATGCTGTTTTTTGTTGTTATAATTACAAATGATGAATTTCCCTTAAATTCTCCACTGCTACGCTCCATTATATGCTACAAGGCTGGAAATATGGGAAAGCAAGCTCCCCAACACAACCAAAACCAACAGTTTTCATGGCCAGTGTTGGAACTGTTCTCACATTGAAAAAAACCAAACAGTAAACAAACTCATAGAATCATACAATGGTTTGGGTTAGAAGGGACTGTAAAGATCATATAATTCCAACCCCAGTGCCATGGGCAGGGACACCTTCCACTAGACCAGGTTGCTCAAAGCCCCATCCAACCTGGCCTTGAACACTTCCAGGGATGGGGCAGCCACAGCCTCTCTGCGCAACCTCTTCCAGTGCCTCACCACCTTCACAGAATTTATTCCTTACATCTAATCTAATCTACCCTCTTGCAGTTCAAAACTGTTGTTTTAAACTGTTGTTTAATTTTTCTATTTGGCATGTACGTATAATTGCATGACTTTTTAGTTACAAACTATCGGTCAAAGGTAGAAACAAATTGTCATTGCTATTTTTGGTTATCTTTAATCTTTTTTTCATGGCCTTATGCTTTTCTATACAACACTTTATAAAGTTTGTGAGAATCTAGGACATCACTTGGGATTCGACCCCGCCTGTAAAGTGCATGACTGGGAATGGAAATCAACGCCAGTTGGCTGCCTGATCGGCTTTGATGCTTTTATAAATCTCATTAAATAACTATTTGAAACTCAGATATTCAAGTAAAGTTGTGAATTTGACTTTAGTTTTTCACTTTATTTACCTATTCTCAGTGACTTTTCTCATAGAATTAAAACAGAGGACACATCAGCAACTAACAGAAACGAACATTTGTATATTTCAAGGGTTGGGTCCAGCACTAAGGACTTGGGAATACGTCACTTTTCCAAGAAAATCAGTTATGTTAGTTAACCCTGACTCAGCTTTTGTCAATTCTTTCCTGAATCCAGTTTCTCTACAATCCTGAATTTGGTTTTGTCTGTGCTTGGATTTATACTTTGTAAAGCTACCATTGCATGGTTTTTTCTTATAAAATCTTTAAAATACTGTCTTGCACTGGCTTCCTTCTGCTCTTCAACTATATATACCTCAGGTACTATAGACTTCATAGTCCGAGAAAGTTTAAAAGTTTTCTTTCAGAAACCTGGGAAACATGCCACCAGACCTGGAGCCTACTGTTTAGCTGCCCTATTTTCTTCTTTTTGCTTCTTAACCTGTTCTGCTCTCATCTTTTGTTTCATTAATTTTTCAGATTCTGCCTCCAAGACACTTTTCCCTGTTTCTGGCATGTTCCCTGTGGTCTCTCTGGCAAGCACACTGAGGGGAAGGCAGCACCGGCTTCTCAGCAGCCTCTGCCACTAACTTCCCCTCCCAACCACATATAGAGACGACAGTCTTCTCCCATAGACTTCTTGTTCCTCATATATTTTTGAAACATGTTATTGTTCGTCTTTACAGTTTCTGCAGTTTTCTCTCCATTTCAGCTTTTGTGATCATACCCTTATTTGCTTATTTTTCAGACTTGCTCATCCCTGCTCAAAGCAATGACCCCATTGGTTTATCTGTCCTGCATGCCTTTATCCATTCTTTTATTGCTCACTGTATTTCCCTGGTCAGCTGTGTTTGTCTTATTTTCCCCTCACGCTTCAGCTCTCTTGGCTTTCAGCGGAATATATATTTGGGCTTCCTGAAGCACACTTTTGAATATTCCACACTGCATTGCTGTGTGTCTCAGTCATCTCTGGTTTTCAGAATCTGTCATGAATAATTCTTGTGGAAAGAACATTGTTGAATTTCATAGTGATAAGCTCCAAGAGGACATATAGACATTAATAATTGAAGAAATTGAAGAAATAATATATGAATTTATACTCCTTAGTTAGATGATGATTTATGGTATTTTTTTAACTCTCACGCCATTTTTCTCCCTTAAAAAACATATGATGCTACTCAGTGATACATTCAGTAGGACCTGTCTTCAGGAAATACATATTTCTTTCCCAGAGTTCAACTTGATTTTTAATATATTTTATTTCTAATTTTATATCATTTTCAGCATAATTAGTACGGTTATTTCTAAGCTATAGCAAACTTATCTCTTTAAATATATGTAGTAGAGGACCAGAGAAATAGAAGGGATTTTCTAAATCAGATTACTGATTAATATTCTCCCATCCATGATATGCCAACTCACACATGAAAGGTGGGACATGACACCTATGTCTGGAGGACACTCTCCTCTTAAGAGTGTCTTATTTCCCTACATGAGTTAGAAAGGGAGCTTATGTGAATAGTAAAGGTGCAGTCAACTTTAAATAACTAGAGTGATTCCTATCCTCTGCCACGTTTACCAGTTTTCTTTTTTTAATTTGTATCTCTTTTCTATTGAATCTATTATTTCAGAAGCCTCATGCTATAAGATCCAAGTCAAGAAAAATAAGATGATGGCAATATTATGCCCTAAATCTGAATAATATTTTTTCTTGGAGGATTGTTATCTTTTTTTTTTTCTTTTTTTCTCATTAGTACTTGGAAAATTCTTACAAAATGTTTTTTCAATCTAAATAGTGTCTCCAGCAACAGTGCTCTCATTCTTTCTTTTTGCCTGTGAAAATTTAATTTAACATAAACCAAAACATTTGGTAGGTAACAGAATCTAAAAATTTACTATATAGACACCTAGTGAGGTTATCAAAAACACTTAATGAAGCACTTGAGTATCTGAAGTGGCACTGAGGTAGAATTTTATCATATACAGTCGAGGGTAGCAAATTAGGAAGAGTCTGCTTGGAAGCAAACTTCTGCTTAAGGCTTCAGGCAGAAAGTTCCCAAGGCATTTACACTTGTTTCACTGGATACCATAAGTATTATTTTTGGTTTGGACTAGATACTTCCAAGTCCATATTTCCAGATGAAGACTTTTAGGGTATTGAGAAAACAGGCATTTTTCAGATAAGTCCTCTAACAAATCCAATCTTCAAAGAATGTGCAAACCTAATTAATTTGCATAACACCACATCCTATTAAATCAGTCCCAAAGCAGTGACTAGTTTTAGCTTTAAAGGGCTGATACTATCAACTTACAGCAGTTAACCAGAAAATAAATATTTTGATTCCACCAAACCCCACAGCTTGAACTCCCTGCACTCCAGGAGGATGCCCTTCCCAGCAGACTATGCACTATTATGAGGAAGAGCTAGTAGCACTCTCATTGAAGCTGGACCATTGAATTGATAGGAATGAAAGAATCATCATATATTCAGAAAAAGAGATTGACTCCAGCCTAGCGATTTGCCTACTCAATTGTAAGAACAAACTCCTTCAGCTGAAGATGATTTTCCATTCATATTTAAATGACTGCTTAAAGCATGCCAAATTACTACAGGAATGAGCAGCAAAACCAGTGGACAGTGATAACTGTGAGGCGGCAGAGTCAAACTTCTTTGTGGGAAATTATTTTTGCTCTCTAAGCCACACTGGTCGGGAAACTTTTCTATCCCACAAAAGTCCCGCGTAATGCTTGCATACTGTCCTGGAATATGGGAGGCATTGCATCAAAACTTCCCAGGCTGTGAAAGGTAAAGAACTTTGCTGAGTATTCTAATCACTAAGCTATAGAAGAGAAAATGGGAAAAGCAACAAGTCAAAGTTCAAGAGGGACATGGAGTTTTTGGAGCTTTTATTTCACAGAGAAGATTAACTGCAGCCTACAAGATAGAGCTAGGACACACTGGTTTTGGCGCTTCCAACCAACTGGACTAAAATTCTGCTTGCACCCTACCTGCTATGAATGCCAGTCTAGAAGACTGACTTGCCAAACCTGCTTTCCAGCAGCCTGCTGGCAATGGAGCCAGAGTCTTGAATGTTCCAGAATTAGGCATGCCTCTTGCAACTATTGCACTGCCAATCACCCCATAGCATCTAAGGCCACTTACAGAATGACTGCCCTCACCCCTCTCTTCTCAGTTGGAGTTAAGCACTAATCCAGAATCAGTGCTTTGGAAATCCTGTGTTCCTACCCATGTTTTACGTGCTCAAATATTTTTGTAAAAGTGGGCCCATATTACTATGTTTTTATCTATTGAAACTACAATTAAAAGTAACCAATACCTTTTAAAATACAATAAACTCATCTCTACAGTTCTGCTGTGTTTCAGATTTTCCCACGAGCTTCTGCTTCTGATTCAATAAATCAGATTATTATAAGCAGGAAGTGCTTTCATGTGTGCAGTGTCAAAACACACCACCTTTACTTCATTTATTTGTACTGAATAGAAGTTTGTTGACTTTTCAGACTAGGTATGTATACAACCATATTTCAGTTCAGTGAAAGCTGTTAATTTACTTGAACAGGTACAAGCTTGACTCATAGGAATGAGTGAAATGGAGAGCATCCTATCCCTTTTTTTCTTCTGGAGTTTCAAATGTTTGTGTATTGCATTATGGAACAGTAAGAGAAATTACAAAAGTGCGCAGAAGCATGCTGGATCTCAAAAGATAAAGGTGGAAGATGTGGTATTTTCTTCACAGAGCTTTAAAAGCCAACTCGATCCTTTTGCACTTCAGAGCCTTTTTAAACACATGAATAGCCACAAACATACCACAGATCTACTCATGTGTATAGCATTATTTAACTAAATAAGCCCTAAAGAAAAATTAGTGTCTTTAAAAAATAGCATTGCAAAAGGAGTTAGGAGTAACCAATAACATGAGAACAGAATGATGTGCCAGAAGTAAATGATGGAGGTCAAAATGTTAGAAATTCAAATATTGAAACATGCATTTTTAAACAAAATAAAGCAGACTAGCTTTGATGTAATCAATACAGTCACAGTAACTTAAGTCAAAGTAAGGATCTTTTATTTAATTGTATCCTATACATCTCCAATGCGAAGCACTTCCCCACCCCAGTTCACTGAGACTCCAAACTGGTGTAACTGAACCCTGTCATGAACAGTGGCAAATTTACTGGCTAATCTGCCCTCTGGCTGGCGAGATCATTTCACCCATCACCAAAGTCTCTGCTCCTGGGACATCACAACTGAAAGGAAACTTTCAGTTCTGCAACAATTAACCCATTTAAACAATAAGTTTATTTAACTGGTTGAATCCAACAGCCATTCAGTGAAGGAAAATGAGGCACAGTAACGTATTTCTAGGTGTTCTACAAATACAAAGGAAAAATCTCAGCCCTGGAGAGCTCACTTAAAGCAAGATGTAAAAAATAAATGTAACAAATCATAACACTAAAAACTTATGTGGCAGCACAGGTTAGCAAAGTACATGCCCTGCAGTTGTAGATTATTCAAAAGTATTTATACAAATAAATCAAGATAATATCTGATTGCCCCATGACTTATGATGTCATGGATGGGGTTCATCTCTCACCCACCCCTAGGCTTCTAAAAACTAAGTCTATATATGTCACGTTAAGATCCCTTCATAAGTCAATGCAGAGAAACTGGAACCTCCTGGAAGGCAATTCATCTCACCTTTCTTAGACACTTTGTCTATCTCTCCACTGACAATAAAGGGAGTTAATGGTGATTAATTTACATTTCTACCACTTAGAAATCTGATAAAAGTGAGAGAAATCCAAGCCTTTTTCTCTCTTTTTTTTCGTATTGTATGTCCATCCCCAGCAAAGATAGTACCTAGCAGATTTTAAAACCATGCACCACAAGACTTTCATAAAGAGAAACCCCAAACCCTGCTTCTTTCCTTTCCACAGCTGCTGTATCACTTAACATGAATAATTCTCCCCCCTATAGCTTAGCTATCTTTTCAAGACTACCTGCATGATCCAATGTCAGACAAGTGCTGTAGCTGCACTTTAATCTTAGGATGGCAAATACCCAACTTAACTGTGTGTTCACGAGCCGGAAGCCACAATTGATTATGTCTTGTTGCCAGACCCTTGAATACAGGGACTGATCAAAGAAACTAGAATAGTGCAAAGAGCACAGGCTTAATGACTCATATTGATTCATTAGATGAAATGCATATAATCAAGTTTTGCTAAGTGGCTATTGATTCTGCACACTTCAGTGTTGATTTAGATGTAACCCAGACACATAAAAATGGGAACATGCAAAGCCAGTGACCACTTCTGTACTAACTCAAAGAACACTGACGTCTGCACTAACTCAAAATCCTGAATTCCACATTTATTTCATAAATCTAAACTGGAAGAAAAACATTGGGAAAGAAAACCCTCTATTTTTCTACATACAAATAAAAATGAGGTTGGCTACATTGAGCTAAATCAAAGCAATATCTGGAGCTGCCAAGATGTCCAGATTTGTGTGTATCCTGTGTTTTCAGCCTCAGTGGTAATTACAACTCTGTTGACAGGTAGAGGGCAGGGCAAGTTCCAATTTATTTATTTTTCATTATTACATGATATCATAAAAGGGGAAAAGTTCATAATCAATCATTCACCAATTTGAAAGGGTTAGAATATGCTACAAGAGTGCATCTATCAGTTACAAAAGATCTTTGCATAGTCACAATGTTTAGGCTTTGGACATGATATGAAATTTTTCTATTCCAATATTTTAAACATAATTGCTTTTAAGCAATTCAGCATGGTAAGTTCAAGCATTCAAAAATAAAGGGAAATAAACTGCTGGAAATCAAAGGTGATTCATGTAGTCAATCATTTAACAACATGGCTAGATACTATATTAGTAGAATCAACACCCTTAGACACAGACTCGATAGATTATATTTAACAACAACACAGCGGGTCAAACTATCATTCTAGCATGTACTTAAGTATTGAGTAATAGAGTACGCTGTCATTTTATTGCATCTCTAATGTACGGCTACTATAATATCAGCTACTGATTTGTATCACAAATACTCTTCCCATCATCTCTACATAGATACACAACAGCACTATCTCCCAACTTGATTTTACCTATGAAAGATATATGGCACAGAATTAGGAAATACAATACGCCAATTTTCCTGTAACTATAGCAAGTATCTTACTTGATACAAAAAGCTAATGGCTACAGAATATAACCAATGGAAAGGAATACTACTGTGGAGCAGCCTTCTAACACAAGATTGTCATCAGTAAACATCTGAAATTACAGAAAAAAAATGACAAAAACAAAGTGATACAAGCTGCAACCACTTCACTGCTTATGTACTGGATTCTCACCTCCAGCATAAGCTACAGGATACCATTCTTTGTCTTGCACGGTTGGTTAGGAGTCATTCAAGTGTGAAATATTCTAAATTCTAGTTGTTAGAGGATTGAGATGTTTAAATCTTCCTATTTTGAAAAAAAGCAAAAAGATTGTGCCTTTCCATAACACAGAGAAAACATGATTATTCTAAAACAGAGTAGAAATGACAGCATTCTCTCTACATTATGGCATTATGGAGCTGCAGCTAGAATTGGTCTCTTGGTGAAAATGTTAACTGTTATTAATATGCATTTAGCAAACATTATTATGAAGGAACTGAAAGTTTATCCTCCATATTAATTTTTAAGGGTGCTTTCTTAGTAAGCTCTGCACCAAAAAGGTTACCATAAAAGTCTGTTTAGCATAAAGAGGATTTCTCAAATAATACCTTTGTCATTGTACCTCCTTGAGCCTCATTTCTATGACAAAATTTTGATACTAGCTGTTGCACCTGCCAGTTTACTACTGCATACAAAGTTATAAGCACAAACTTATAACCAAGACTTTATGTTCTTTGCTCTAGATGGACACAGCTATTTTAGTACTATGTAATTTTCAACAGTCATTAGAGTCCCTATTAGCAGTTCCTATCAAAGATGCATTAGAGCAATCTGGTGTTCTAGACCCACACAATTCTCCTGCCCTAACTTTTGCTCAGTGTGGCAGTAATGGGGCACATCCTTCAAGAGACACAAATATAACGGCATACATTTTTCCACCCCATGCAAGTACAAGGCAGATATTGTGGATCATTATTCTCCCCTCTGAGAAAATGCTGCTGCACAACCCCTGCCTCGTTCCATGACTTACACCCTGAAAGGCATGTATTTGCTTGTGCTAATAATCTGCTGAACTAGTCTCCTGCAGCACACAGAGGTTGCTTTGTTGTAATATTAGGGGGTCTTGCAGGTAGTATTTCCATGAAGATACAAGCTCACCTATGATAAAGACATTGGTTCAAGCTGTTGGCAGACTCAAAGGAAAACTGTATCTCTTATGTTCAGTTCATTTTTTTTCACCTTTTTTTTTCATGATTAGAAGAATTAGAAATACTCTGGTCTAAAAATGAAAGCTTACCTACTGGCTTAATCACATGACTCCAAAAGCCAGATGTCTAGATATGGGCCTAAATGGTTTTGCCTTAATCTGATGGATGGAAGGACGTCTGTTCNAAAAAAAAAAAAAAAAAAAAAAAAATTCTGACTGAATTCTATCACATTCCAGTCCAGAATAGTGAGGCTCCAACTTGACTCATATCATGATGAAAAAAAAAAAATACTACGGCATATAATGTTACTTTTTATAGCTGACAGTGAGTTCCATTAGACTGCAGAAGAGTCTCTGAAGGAAAATGAAAATAGCCTCCCAAGGGAGTGGAAGCCCCACACAGCATGATTTACACGTGGCAGCTGGGTTGTGGGTGGAAATGGCGGTTTCCATTGAAAATCTGCTGCCAATATACCTCCTATGGCTACATTTCACAGGGAAATGTGGCAGTTATCCCTCTCTGAAGTTCAGCTGCTCAGTTTTAAAGATGCAGAGACAGGAAAGGTAGCAAGGGTCAACAACTGAATAGTGAAAGGTCCAGAATGATGCACTGTCCAAGGACCACAGAGTAAAACTGGGAAATGGCTGGAAGTAGAAGTGTGTAACAGGAAGATGGCAAGAACAGGAACAGATTCTGCAGTTTTAAAAGATGAAAGGCAACTTTTTAGAAAGTGTATACCGCTTCAAAGACTACTTTTAATTTTTTGAATAGTTTGAGGCATTCGATGTTTAACACATGTCTCACTGAAAGTCAATTAGCAATGTGTTAGTCACTTTTAAAAATGGGCCCAATATATTTGGGGCACAGTTCTATAATGGGAATAGTTGTGGCAACATTAAATGTCATTACATATAACTTTAAAGTACTTAAGTTTAGATGACTAAGTTTCGTAGTGAATAAATTCCCCAATGGTAATATATAGGTATATAAGCCTGGGAGTCACTATAGCAAGCACGTTGACTGTGGTTTATCTACACTAAGAAATACGAAGTACCATGAAAAGAATGTTTCCAAAATCACTTCTCCCTTTCTTGTCGACATCTGCATCTATGTGCAACTCTGACTTAGGCATCATCTTGAAAATACGACTCATAATCCAAAAAGACACTTTCCAATGCAGGTTCAAAAACCATGCCTGTAGTATGGATGGCTACTTTATTGCTCTGTTTTGATACAGGCAGTGTGGTACTGTTCTCTACTTTTTTTTTAAACAACTTGGGTTGAAACAATTGTCAAAAAAGTGGAAGACCCTTTCTTTTATTTTCTTTTTTTTTTTTGGAACCCAATCAACCTGTCATGGCTCCAAATCTCGTTCCTCTGGATGACACCTTTAATCATGAAACTAGCTTTTCTCTCTTTTTCTCTGTTCTCTGTAAAAAACCTCATGCTCCTTCCTGTCCACAGGTCTGGCTTCAACAGCCGGGACAGAAGGCCGCCTCATCCTAGTCAGTCTTCTCCTGTCATCCTTTTGGTATGGCTCTGGCTGGAATTAACATTATCCTTGGGCCCACTCAGGCTGATGGAGAAACCAAAGCAGTATGTTGCTTCCGGAGGTAGCATTCTCATTGCTGGTCCAGGATGCACCACTATCTCAAAATTTTTCAGTGAAAGGGGACATGACTGCTATGCCGTCTATAGAAATCAGTGCTGTCCCTGCACGTTAGCGTGAGCAGAGAAAGCCTGCTGTGCCTACTGGATAGAGGATGCTGGTATAAGTACCTGCAGCCTGCAAATCTCAAACGTTCTGGCCTGTAGAAAGCACTGAGCAGTGCAGCATAGCTAAGCTGGCAGCACCTCTGGGCATACACAAATAGGTTTTCTACTACAAGTTTGATCAACTACAGTCTCGGGATTTTTGTGGATCCTTCTCTTCAATTTCAGTACCTAAGGTCTACTTAAGTTGTGCTCTAGAAGTTTGTGCTTATATTTAATCTTGAAATGATTTTTCTGAAAATCAGAGATTTAGAAATTTAATGGTGGAAAACTTTTATCTCATCTCTAATTAACAGGTAAATGTACTAAATGGAAGGCGGGCCAGGTATCAGAAGACATTTTAGTGCCAAAAATACCTAGAAGGTTTTGAAGGTAGGGATGATAAGCTGCATAGGTATGATGTCACTTAAAATGATCTGAGATCATGCAAAGCTATATTGTAATGTAGCCAGTAAGTAAATCTTTCCTGGCTCTTCATCACATGACTAAACTTCCTTATGGCTTAAAAATATGGAGTTTGGTGTCATCTCTGCTTTTCATAACAGCCAATAAATTTTTGTCTTCCTGGGGAGGTTTTTTTTTTAACAGAGTTCTAGAGCAACATAATTACAAACTGCTCTGGTGTAAGAGGAATGAAATTCTACTCCTGCTTTCACAAGAGATCAGTTTAATCCATAGTATAAATAAAAAGTAAAAAAAAAAAAAAATGCTACTAGTAAATCTAAACTAACCATGACAGTTCTGTTGTGGTTCTACCTGAGATATCCACTAGACTGTGATTTCTAAATCTGACTGACTGCTATAATTTTCAATGAACAATCAGAATTATAGTAGATAGAAAAAGCTAAATGTTTTCTCTGTTTTATAGTTTTTCTTAAATGCTGACATTTTAAATAAGTGGTTGCACTTTTAGTCAATGCCATTTTAACTATTCAGTCCTTCCTCCTACATCCTTTTAATAACATAACTGGAAGCAGCAAGCTTGACTGCTAAGATATGAAGTTAACACAGTAGTCAGAAATTGTTTGCATTCTTTCTAAAATGGTATTTGTTTTATAACTCTGACTCAGTTTCTGAGTCCATCTTTCCCTATGATCTCTTTAGGTCTCACAAGCTAAGCAAAGCCAGGCCACGTCAGTTCTGAGTATGTCAGTATTTCCAAGGAACACCTAGGTGCTGCAGAGACAGTACTATGACTCAGAAAGTAGTACACTTTCCTTGCCAGTAGCACTGAAACAAATTCGCCATTGTGGAAGGGACAGAAGGCTCTAAAGCTGGTAATACCTTATGTCACATGGAATTAAAAAGAGCTAAGTGTCAGTGTTTTAAGAACTAGTAATGTTAATTCCAAAGCCCTGCTCAAGATAAAGTCATGCAATTACATTCTGTCAGAATTATTCCTACATTTTCAGACAGATAAACAATCTTTTATGTTTTTCACTTTCCATCCCAAACTCCTATGCCCTATAAATATGCACTGGTAAAAAGCTGCTATGACCAGGCTTGCAAGTCAATGTGCTATTGTGAATGTATTACAATGTCATAAGCAATTATGACCTTTGGTGTTATTTGAGATCAAATACTTAACATCACACAATGCACTGAGGCCACTGTGTTAACATTTATGAAATGTTTTAAAATTAACAGTTGAAAAAGTTTTATAAGCATAAAATACAGTTACCATAGTAAATTGGCTGCAGAGCAGCCATCCATCTAGTTGGGACTTTGCATCTTCTGTTACCTTTCACAAAGTATAGGATATCCAGAGAATTCTCTGAGAAATAGATTTCAAAACCATTTGTTTTGCTTGGTGGCTAGCGACATGCAAACATCTGTAAGACTCATGTCAGAGAATATTCATCATATATGTCATGATATATGACATATCCTCTTGTTTGAGATGACTGTTTGCTTGTCCCCTTCTCCTGGAGTAGTTTTTATGGTTACTAAGAACCAATAAACAATCCTCACTGATCATCCTAGAAGAAACCATGCCCAAGCAAGGTCTACATTAAACCATATATCAGTAATTCTACCACGTTATTTTTATTGTCCCTGCAAATACTGACTAGCAAGAAATCATTTGCTAATCTTTGTATAAATGAACATTTAATATAAGAAGGATGGTCTAAAGCAAAAGACAGTGGAGTAGAATTCAGAGCCATGACTCAACTTCTGGCTGTGACGCAAATTTCTTGTGTGGTAGCAGAGTCACGAACTGCTACTTTACTAAGGGAGCGAATGCATTCCAGCTTTCAGTTTCTATGCATAGCTGCCCAGTGAAGTTCTAGCATCCAAGTGAGGTATGTCTGCTCCTTTTCTAATACTTAGGGACATGTGGGCACTTAACACACAGCAGAATTTAGACACTGTAATCCAGACTGGGGGAAGGTATTTTCTGTAGTGGGGGATTTCCGCTCCTGGAATTAATCACCTTAAGTCTTCTTTTTTTCCTACAGAAACAGAGATTAACTCAGTCTTTTGACTAGGAGATGGTCAGAGGAGGAATCACGATCCCAGCCTTAGCCATTACCTAACCTAGAACATAGAGAAATGTGTAACAAATTTGTGTTTAATATCCTCTTTTGCCAGGGGTAACTGAAGTTGCATTTTACACCTCTCAGAAGACTGCTTGCTCATGAAGTTTTATAGTAATCTGGGTTGAGAGTGCCGACTTCTCTAATATTTCATGCAAAAGAAAACATTTACGTGTTTTTGCTACTGGTGAAAGATTCATTCCATTCCTCTCTAAAATGAGTGTCTGCCTTCTATAAGAAGTGCTAAAGCTGGGACTAGGAATAGGGTCCTTCTCTGCCCAAGTGACTGCTCAGAGTTACAAAACTATATCCTTCCCTCTTCCTTTTGGATATATTATTGTCCATATAATAAGAATGGATCAAGAAAATAGAATACCAGAATCGTGACATCTTAACTTCTTTATAGTCAATGCAAGTTCCCAGAAGATGGGAGAAACATGTCTTAACTACTATTGACAATGAACAAAATAGTGGGTGAGTGCCATGTTTGTATAGATCACAAATTGGAGGACTTTAAAAACACTTGCTACAATGAAACAAGCAGGTAAGAGATTAGAGGTGTACTAACTATGCTGCCTACTTAGTATGACATAGGTATCAAAGTACCCAAATAAATGTTTCCTGGCAGAACACTAGAAATTTGGACAAGCTTAATGTTAAAAGTCAAAGTTCTTAAAGTTAAAAGTCGAAGTTCTACTTCGACTTCAGAGTTAGACACAAAATAAGGGAGGGATGATGAGGGTCCACCCTTTGGACTGGGTAACTTAAAGCAGAAGTCAAATGCATGCCAGTTTTTAGCTCTAGCTTTTATTCTGAACACCTACTCCCCATTCACAAAGTATAGGTAAGATTTCCTCCTGGAGACATAATGAGGGTGAAAAACAGTAGCAGATGCATAGCATTGATGAATTTCTTTCACAAGTATCAGCTGGACAGAAAGAATTCATCCACTACTTGTTCATCCAATTTATGGCCTGCTCATTACTTTAAATAAAAAAAAATGATAGCAGAAAAATCTGTTCCAGCCCCAGGGAACTGAACTTAAAAAAGCTGTTTTAAATGGCTGGTATTGGCATTTAAAGCCAATCATATCCTGTCCTGTCTCATTTGGCTTTATAGTATTACAAATTTTATGATGAATCACAGATTTGAGACACAGGCCTAACTTCAATCACAAGAATATTTTCTCCTAGGCATTATACCCCTTCTCCACTCTTCCATGTGTACCTACAGTGTGCCGCTGCTGGTTCTTGCACATAACAAAAGGACATTAGGTTCTGCAATCCCTTTTCATGTAATCAGTAAGCTTCAAGATTTTATTGGGAAGGTGATTCAGATGAGTAGCCAGGAAACTAACTTGGTAGGTCTACTCACCTCGTTGTAGTTGTCACTGTTTCACAGTGTCCTAAGCTGTATAGTGCTTAGGGTATCTTCAGGAGCTATCTATCCCCTGGACATTTGATTCTGTACTGTGGATGTGTTTATTTAGATTTATTACTGTCATCAGAGATGGCTCAGGAGTACCTCTCCTTCCCCTGTCCTGAGCTGACACCACTAGAAGCAGTACTTTGTATAAACCACTAATAAGAAGTGATGTCTTTGAAAGGGCTGTCTCAACTTATTGGAAAACTTCAATATAAGTCTTTAAAGACATATCATACTGTATTTTTAGGGAAAAAATCCCAACAAACTATTCTTTTTTCTCTTTTTTCCTACAACCTTGTTTTTGTTTTCTCACTTCTTTATTTTTTTGTGCCTCATTTCTCTCCTATTTCTACATATACATCTATGTGGATTTTTCTGCTAGCATGGTGTAGTGATTTATTTATGCATATTTAAGTTGGTTTCTTGTTTTCTTCATATTCTTTTGCTAGCCCAGATAATACTTAGGGTACCTGATCTCATAAAATATGAGTATTTGAAAGTTAACTATAAGTTTCTTTATTTTTTACTTATAATTTCCCCTGCCTCTTTTTTTGATGATTCTAGCAGAGTTCAGGTCATTTTCACTGAGGTGGAGAGTAAGGTGCAGGGCAATGCTACTCTCTGATAGCATGGGTGCCACCTATGGATAAACCTTTTTCAAAGTCATCTATGTTATTTATGTTGGCACGGACACTGGAGCAAGGAATAAGATGAGGTTCCCTGTCTATCCAGCTGCCAGTATTCACCAGCAAATTCTCCTGTCTCCAAAGCCCTGACTTGGGATGCTCTAATCCACAGGCCATTTTTCAACTGCACCCGCAGTGGCTATGCTGCCGCTCCGAACTGGTGGTAGGAGGATGCAGGCAGCTCTGTAGTACCCTAAACCCAATGCACAATGTTGCTCATGGCTTTTCTGGTTTAGTGTAAGGCTAATAACTATGACTGCATTATGACTAAAATACACATTAATAAACAGATTCCTTAAATACTCCCAGCTTTTTAAAACTCAGAATTGGTATTTTTACAGAAATGTTGTAGAAATAATTCTCAACTTATGAAATAGGGAAACTAGAGCTGACTCTAAATGTAAAATTGTCTTATCATTACAAATCAGTTAATTTTGCTCTGTCCTCCAGAAAAATGTTTTGATCCAGAAAGCACTGAAATGTAAGGTTAGACTTCTTCTGACATTAACGGTCATTTAACAGATCTTTATTTAAATACCAGATAAATATCACAGACAGAGGTTTGGGCCCTGTGTTTGTAATAATCCCCCATATATGTTTCTGTCTTTACATCTTAAGATGCCTGAAATTCTCTTTTTGTTTACAAGTGGGGAAACAGAGGCATAGGGCGATTAAATGTCTTGCCCATCACGTGCAAATCAACTCTGCAGATCCTCTTTTTTGTTATGAAAAGCACAAATTATTCAACCTCAGATGATTTCTCTCCTAAGAGAACAGTGTTCTCAGCAAAGCTACCAGGCCAACCAAATACATTTCCCATAGGCAAAGGAAAAATGTGTATAGCTACTTCCAGGATCTTGCTCGGGAAACTATCTCCCTAGTAATACTGGATGCTCTGTTCTTGCTTTTATTTATTTATTTATTTAATTTTCTTTCCCATACTTTCTGCATGGTCTCCATTTATTTTGTGGCTGATGGCAACATCTCCAGACAGATCCTTCCACAGAAAACACTGTGGCTGTAAGTGGACTGCTGCATGAGAAATAGGCCCAGCACCTGCCACATGAATGAAAATGAGCATATCATTTCAGCAACATACAAGCCTGGGGACCCACTGCAGAAAGCACATCCCAAATCTGCTGTTTGCTGTTACTGCACAGTTGGGTCAGCACTCNTAATACTCCTGGCACATACAGATTCTGCAACTTGCTGGCACTGAAATTGCTATTCCCAATCCAGATGGTGGTAGGAGGAATTGAACTGTGGTTCCTTTGTGTAGTCACCTCTAGACAACGGCCACTAGCATGCAGAGCCACATGCCAATTGCTGGTGTATATTTGGTTGACGTTTCAGACCCCGCTTTGCACCTTTCTAATCATTAATCAACAGTCAGACAAAGGATATATTGCTGAATCCAGACAGCAGCCAATACAGACCTCTAATACATTATGGATTCTCTGTCAGCACATTTATTTATTGTTTGCAGTGTTCTGTTTGAAAATCCCTATGCTCTTTCACTTATTTTATTTATTTATTTACTTACTTACTTATTTCTCTTTAGCTGCAGTTAACAAAGCACTGAAGCTTCATTTATTAACATTTTTTATAACCCCTGAATGGTGGATTATTTTATATAAAATACATTTACAATATTATTTTTGGTATGTACCACAGGTTACCAAAATCTTTAGCAAATATACCATTAAACGAAACAGAATTAAATGGCATAGGCAGTGTCAGAGTACAGTTTTTCCTCAGGTAAATATCCAGTGAATCATTTTATCATTGTTTAACATGATAATAAAGGTTGACTATCAGCTTAGAGAGAAATGAATATACATTTCTCTATACTTCCATCATTCAGTGGGATTTTTCACAGTATCATAAAAGCAAGCAACAATAAGGACCTCACTGTTCTGTGGTTAGGCTTTAACAAAAATGCATCAGTGGACCTTGGGTTCTGCACAGTGTGCAACCATGCTCTGCTATCAAATGAATGTTAAAATATGTATGTCCTGGCTTCTGATTTATAATATCGTTGACAAATAGTAAAAAGGACAGGCATGCCATGAAGTTTATGGATGGAGTGATGGCATGCACAATGATGTCTCATAAAGAATAAAGGGGGAAAAGTTATTTATTCTTGTGGATTCAAGAACTAAAATACAGATAGACTGGTTGCGTGCACAGAATTTTTCATAAATATCCCACAGTGCACCCTGTTGTACAGCAGCCATACATTAATTAGAGCATTCAGCAGACACTGCAATGTGTTACACTCACCCAAGTGAATCTTCATTTTTCACATGCAGGGCCTTACTAATTAAAATCAGCTTTGCAATTAAGTGTGGAAAATTGTGTTAAACTTTCAAGCGTGCTTTAGAAAAAATGTATTTATTTTTAGGGTATTTTATTTTGATGCAAATGAATTCTCCATCAAAGTGAGACCAGTAAAAGGGAGGTATGAGGATTTCTCTTTTTTGTATTATAGATGCTCCTCTCAGTTGCAAGTTGCAATGCTCCACTATCTCTCTGCCAGTACCTGGCCCTGTTCCAATGCTTTTAGTGAGTGCTATCTGTCAAGGCATGAATAATACAGCCCCTAGGCTGTCGGCAGAATCCAAATGAGGCATACATCAGGAAGCAAGCACTCGACTTTAGCTCCAGAACATGCTCCTGTGAAGACAGGCAATTATTCACCCACGGCTGCAGCCATGGCAATCAAACTGGTGGGTGAAAAGGTATATCAAATGAAAAAATTTGAATAAGAAATATGGCACAACAAGCCACAGAAATTCAATAATTTTCTAATAAGAGAGATATTTGAGTCTTTTAATTTCAAAGTTTAGGAGCCTGAATTATTTCACTCACTCTTTTCTAAAATATAGACCACTAAACTACAGTATATAATGCCAAGGCAATACAAGGGTATGTGGGGCTTTTCCTAATCAAAACAGCAATGCTAAACTCTAGGTATTTATAAATTCAAATAAATCTGTGGTATGAAGTGACAAATCTCATGCTTAAAAATTAAAAGATGGTCAAAACAACTCTGTACAATGTAACAGAAACAGAGACACCCTAGTAAAGCAACAAAGAACTGGTGGTATCAAGAAATTTGATGGAGAATTAAAATGCAATATATTTTATAAGGTTAGGGACAATTCGTACATTATAAATCCAAACATTATTTTATGATCTGTTCTTCATTTTTGAGACTTGCTTCTTTTTGCAAGACATTGTATCAGTGATTAATGAAGAAAAAATCCCTTACAAATGCAATATGAACTGAAGAAAAGGCATGCAAAATTCCTTGGTTGATGAAATGTTTAAGTTGGTTTATTTCATCTGAATTCTTATTTTCAGCAATTGAAATGAAATTCATGATATAGTGAGAGTTCTATCAGTATTTCCATTTTAAATCTGAAGGGTTTATCATTTGGTCTTAGCAATTCATCGTTCATTGAAATTTGCTGCATACTGTTTTAGACTAAGATTGGGTTTTTCTTTAATTTCTATACAATGGCTTTATCTGCTTTCAAATATGCACTGATATATGCATTAAAAGAATCCTAAATTAATATACATAGTGCCACACTACCAGCTTAAGATTCTTTTTAGGCTCTTACTTGTTAGAATGTGTTTCATTATGAAGCATGTGGTATTTGGCAAGTGATTAACCCATTACAGAATCTAAACGCTCTTGTTCCTTGAGAAAAAAATTAAACTATGATGTTAAGAAGCTTTTAAAATAGGCCATTGCATGTAATCACTATTTTCTAAATGGAATCTAGTTATGATTTTTATGATGTGTCTACATACCTATTTACATGGCAAACCATAGGCATCTATTTGGTATATGATGTGTTTTAAAAAAAAGTGCTAAAAGCATAGCAACACAGTAGGGTGTAATATTCAAAACCATCATTCACAT
>VYZV01013525.1:1488-20064 GCA_013401275.1 Pandion haliaetus | reverse complement strand
GGGGGGTGGCGGGTGTCTGGCCCCCATTTCTGCTGCAGCTCTGAGGCACTCCCCTGCTTATTTGCTTTTTCTCCCCCTATGTAAAAAAATGATTGTGTATGTGCCTCCCTTAAAAAACCAAAGCAAACCAAAACCCATATTGAAGTGGAGGCCCTGACCTTGCAGCACCCACATCTGGGCAATTCCCCTGTGTGACTTCTCATGCCGAGCTGGGGCTGGGGGCGGCAGCCTGCCGGGCTGCTGAGTCTGGGAAACGGGTGCAAACAGCATCCATAAAGCAGCACCAGGAGCTGGGCCCTTGGGCTTCGCCTCTTGGATTCCCCCAGTGCTCTCCTTGCTGTCTCTGGGGATGTCTGCAGGCAGGACTGGACCCTTTGTCACAGTCCTATAAGCTAGCTCAGTTCTATATTGCACACAGCAAGCAGCTCTTATAGGTGGGCCTTAGACTGTCAACTCCTCAGTACGGTAACCGAGCTTCTCTTTATGACACTATTTTGCGACTATTTCATTCAGGTGGGGTCCCTGCAGTCAGTGGGTCTCTGAACGGACAAAAGGCTGCACTCACATCAATGCCGGTCCAGGACCAGGGTACAGACCCCAGATGAAAATGCTGGGGAAATGATGAATAATCAGAGTGGATGGAAACATAGCAATTAGTTTCCAGGGAATAATTTGCTAGCAGAACATTTCATCTTCTCACACTGTTTTTTTTTAAAGCTCAGCTGCCTGCCTCTCCTCCTCACTCCTCTCCTCTACCTTTTGGAGATCTCACAGGAGCTGTATGAGTCACCAGAACACTGGAAAAATCTAGCAATTTCTTTCCTTGGGAAAAAAAAAAAAAAAGAGGGCTTGATTAAAAATTAAAATAGAAAAAAAAAAATATTCTCTGAAAAAGAAGTGTTTAGACAAAGCCTGTCTGCTTCAATTTCCCAGCTACGTAAGCTCCCTTGCCCTGAGAGTGACAGTAGATTCCATAAATTAACTGAAAATCCCTCTTCTCAAGAGCCTAAGTTATCTCTTCTTTGCCTGCAGCTCTGATTTAGAATAGGCGCTCGTTTGTTTACTGTTTTAATTAATGCTCCTTTTCAATGTGGAATAAGGGAAGGGAAATGAACTGACTTGATAAACAGGTGTAGCTGTTATGTGTTATATTTGGGATCATTCAGGACTTGCAACAGATTAATCAGGCTTGACTGGACGTGAACCTCCTAGCAGAAAAGGTAGATCAACTCTGCTGGATGCCCAGTAGGTGAATATTATTTTAACTGCTAGGCTGTGATAGGAAAGGCTTAGGACAGTCATCAGTGGAGACTATCTCTCTGTTTTCACCCAGGAAAGCAGTCTGATTCTTCCCCCCACTGCTTAACAGTTAAGGAGACCTTGACAACATAAGCCACTTTTCATGCCCCCTCTGCTTCCCCCTCTAACCTCGCTGCCTCATATTCAAGGGGAAAGAAACAAATCATCCCATTATTTTTAAAACATTTAAGTGTCACATTGGGGAAAATGCTCTCCTAGGTTAACTATGAATGATTGAAGATTTTTTTTCTAAATGCAATATAAGTGTAATAACAGTTTAAGTGTCATGCTACACTGCGTATTGCCTTTGCACCCTGTGTAATACCTAGCACACTCAGAACAGAAAAATGATCCAAAATCAGCCGTTTCTCAAACAGAGTTTGAATTCTCAGCCTCAAAGGGGAAAAACAGTTGAGCTTAGGTTTCTTCATTATGAGGTAGCAAGGAAGTTATGTGATTTAACCATACCACAGCAGTAAAGCAATATTCAGCTCATGAGTATCAAATCCCAGAAGAGACTGTGTCTCTTGCTTTCCAAATAAAGCAACATCTAGAAATACATTCCTTTACTCCACATTTTGTTTTGGCTTATACAATTAATATGTGTACAGAAAGCAATGTCACATTAAAGATAAGTGAAAAGGGATCAGGGAGTATACTTTTATAATATTATCCAGTAGACCTTGCCAGGCAGAGGCAGTGTGGGGATGTTGCACAACAGACCAGGCAAGTGCTTTCATTTTAACTGCATTACATTAAACTACCTAGAGTTTATGGCTGTCAAATGGGACCCTGCTCATTAGTATCTCTTGCCAGCAGACTGGCTGAAAACCAGCTCTGGTGTCAGCTGTGAAGACAGATGCTCACCCACCTTCTTAGAAAGAGATACTGTAAATGGAAGTGTTGTATGTGCTCATTGCAGAGCACAAGTATAGGCTGGATCTGGCTTTCTTTACATTGTGTCCTGTGAGGAGAACAGGTCCTGGAGTCAAAGACATTCAGAATGCAACACAGGCAATCTTATATTATGCATAGGCCTCTTATTTTAAGCTTCCATCACAATTTTACCAGACTTCTGGAAGGGAGGGTGCTTAGACATGGGAAGGAAAGGACGGATAGCAGTCCAGCTGAAACGTTCTTAGAGTTTTACTCACCTCCAAATATTCCCAGACACGCAAGGAGCTTTGATGTATTTTAAAAATCTGAGATAAATGTCCTTTTTAAAGATAGACCCTAATATCTTGCTACAATCATCAGCTTGGTCTCCATGATGGCAGCTGATAGCCTAGAAATACCTACCATGCTACCATAAATCATTTATCTTATCTTGTTCATAGAGGTCTAAATGCTCCCCTACCAGGGAAAAAAAACAGCTTGACAAGGTCTGCAAGGAAAATGTTTTGGAGTTACTGCTGCTTTCTTCTCTCAGGAGATTTGCAGCCTTGTGAAGGGGGAGCCTCCGGTCCTCCAAACAACATGGAGGCTCACTGTAGCATTTATTCACATGCCTGGTTAAGGAAGTCTCTGCCAGAGCCAGACCTAAACATCTGCAGGAAAATCACAACCCAGCCTATGGATCCTGGGAAATCCACACTGAAAACTTGACAGGCAGATGTCTTGTCTTCCTAGCAGAGGTACTGCACCTGATTGCCAATATGTACATTTGGGACCAGTCAAATGCGCTTGGCAAAATTGGTATTAGACTTGTGCAAACTCTGGAAAGACCCAGACCCCAAACCCAGCAGTAACAAATGGTCATAATTAGGAAGAAAAGACCAGTGCCAGCTGCAACACCTCACCCTGGGTAGAAGGGTACATGTTCTGGAGCACGAACGTGTTTCAGTGCATTTCTCCAATTCTGCCTCCCCCACCGAACGCTCAGTAGGAAAACATCAGTGGGCAAACTTGCCTATGATCTGAATTGCTGCTGTTCTGGACCCTTCCCTTCTCCTGAGCATCCTTTGACAAAACACAGAATTGTCCCACATGTAAGCATCCATCCCATGATTATAAACCAAGAAAGGGCAACCATAATCCTGATCTTCAGTTTTAAGTCACAACTGACATATGTGAAACAAATTACTTCATTAATGAAACACAAGACTCTAAAAGTTAAGAGTTAAGAAAAGACACTGCAGAAATGGAAATTTATTCCAACAATTTTGTTGATCTTTCCAAAATGATAATGATGAGACCTATATTTCACCAGTTACTTAAATTTGCAGTATGGGAAATAACAAATGCTTGAAGCTTGTGACAGAAAAGCAAGAACACCTAAGCCAACCTGCTCCGACACCTAGTATCTCTTGAACCCCTTTTCTGCATGCAGAACCAAAATTTTTCTCCCAAGTCTTTCTTTTATGTCATGAAATAGCATAGGGCAGTAGGCAAAAGAGGTTTAAATGGCTTATTTTAAGAAGAATTGATAGCACCTTTCTGGCCTTTGCCCAGGCCACCCACACAAGGCTGAGTACCTGCATTGGCCTCCTGGAACTTCTCGGCTCCCCTGCTGAAATCCTCCTAGCCCTCCACAGTGATGCAAAGTCCTCCACTGCATGTGAAGGCAGGTGCAAGGCTTTCTCTTTTTTGGGAGGATGTGCTCTGTTAAAACATGTGTTTCATTACAGAATAAGAACAACATGCGGGGCTGTGGAGTGTCACAGCTTTTGCCGGTATTTGAATGCTTCCCACCTTTTCTCCAGGAATTTACTCCACTATTAGTGTTTATTGTGAACTTATCTTCTGTGACTGAGGTTTGGAAATTGCCCAAAACCTGCAGCACAGAACAGCATCTGAAAACCGGAAGAAAAGGAAGAAGGCAGAGGGGTGGAGGGAAGTGTCAAGGGAGTTTTGTAAAGCAAATAGAGTATTATCCTTTTGTTTAAGGTGCCATGAAGACTTTTCATCTGCTATGTGATACTTTTCTTGGAGGACCAGTGCATACGAAGAGCTTTTCTGTGCACCCCACCCCCCCCCCTTGATTGCTCTACTGTTCTCAGTGCAGATTTATTAAATTTTGAATTAACATGTGTTAAGGAGGTTGATTTTGTTTGCTCTGCCACATAACTTACTTTTCTAAACACTTAGTAATAGCAGCAGTTAATCTATTGACCAATGGCTTAAGCAGCAGGTGGCTTTAAGACCAATGGGCCAGTCCTGACAAGGCCCACAGAAATTCCTAAGGCCTCTTTGTTACCTGGGCTGGAATAGAGAAACTACTTGTTTGGAAAATGTTTCTCCTCCCACAAAACATCTTCAGTATTAAGGGTCTTTTGTTAGCAGAAGGCTGAAGAGGGGGATTATGAAGGATAGTCTGTCACACAAATTGTTTCTTCTTAGACATATAATACAACTTGCATTAAAAGTTTACAAACTAATCTAATGAAATTATCATTCAAACGAAGCATGTCTCCGAACATTAAATTGACGCCTCGACCTGCCGTGCAATTTCTGCATTGGAAATCTCAAGACTCCAATGTGTTATTTTAGAGTAAAACAAGTTTTTTTTTCTAAAAAAACCTCATCAGCATTCTGTTTGAAACAGGAACCCAGATAATCTGCAAAAGCTCATTTTCTTAGGAAACCCAGGCACTAAAACAATTGAATTAGTTCCCATGTGTTAAAGAATCTGGAGTTACAGTTAACCGTGTGTCATCTGGGTCCTTATACCCTCTCCCTGTTATGGCATGCAAATTCACATCAGAAAAGGGAAGGTGGGGTTTTTTTAATTTATTTGGATTGGTTTAGTAGAAGTCAGCAGCAACTGAAACTTGCAGTTCTGTACCCTTTGAGACAAAGCTGTATTGACTTAGCTGAGGACAGTATTCAACTATGACTTTCTTATGGGTGGATTTTACAGTGCAAGGTGGGGAGAGACACCACTCTCCAAAATGTGTCTGTGCATGCACAGAAAGGACAGCGGCAGTTTCACTTGCAGTGAAGAAATGGTGCTTGGTGAGTAAATGGAGCCTTTGAGGCAGTATTTATTCTGTCTTCAGCCAAGCTTTCTGTGTTGTCCTGATCCAAGTTAGGAGAAAAATGACTTCATATGTGTGTAAGTGTGCATACGTGTGTGTGTGTGTGTGTGTGTGTATATACACAGATATATATACACGTATATATGTATGCATCTATGAATACACACACTTATATACTCTGACTCCTGCACTACAACTGCAGTCCTGTATTCTCTGTATTATAAATAACGCTTGCAAACAGCTGCACTGCAGTAACATAAAAAAATTGGAACAAGAGAAGCCAAGTTAGAAAATATTCTGTAGCCCGATTTCCATTTACTGGGGTTTCTTCATTTGAATTGTGTGTCTATCTATGTTATGTACACACATCTATATATGTATGTTATATATGTATGCACATGAATGCACTTACATACAACTTCTATTTAAGACCTTTATGTTTTGGGGACCCTGATCTCATCTGGGGATGAGATCCAGTAGCACCACTAGGTGCTACTGTAATACAAGTAATTAATATTATTTTTACTACTAATAATAACAGCAGTGTTTACTTTTAGCATGTTCTCACTCTTGCCAACATATGTTTTTATATTCTTTAATTTTCTTGTTCTTTGCAGCACGAATGCTTAGAGGGATCCTAATTAACTGCTCAACAATGACGCACTCTCATTTAGTTTTTCTCTCAAACTTATTTATTAGGCTTTGTTTATCAGTGGGAGAGTTTCTAGCACTGAGACTGCCAGGATTTACTCTAAGCCTCTTAGTCTGGTGTTTCCATGGCCCTGGCTCTCTGTGTAGGAGAAGCTAAGAAAACCATACATACAGGTTTTGGCCCCCTTTATTTCAAGTAATCTAGAGCAGATGGTTTTTTTTCTTTTTGGGGGGATGGGGAGAAAGGCACCTGATTATTAAATAAGCTGAGGAAAATGCTGATTTTTTGGCCAGGGCTAGTGGAGCACTACTGGAGATTTTTTTTTTGTTTGTTTGTCTGAGGCTGTATAACTGGATTTCAACATATTTTCAGGGCATTTCTCTGAACCAATGAATTCCCATGAGTAACAACAGGAATACTTTTGTCTGATTTCTCCAGTAAAGGCTTCCCCAGAGACCTTGCGGCCAAAGCAAGCCAGAAAATGTAGGAAGGCATTCGCTCTGGGGCTGCCCCCCAGGTCCCCAGTGCTCAGACCTCAGACCTGTATAAGACAGCCTCCCTTGTCCTGTACCTGCAAGGAAAGGGATTGTTCCTGGCCTCCCTCCTGGTTACAGCTATCAAGTGCTCAGTGTTTTCTTTTCTCTTTTTGAGAGAGTACATTTGTTTCTTTCTGCCCTTCTCTTTTTCTCCCTTTCTTCCCGTCATTCTGTTTGCCTTCTTTCCTCCCTTCTTTCTTTCTTTCTCTCTCTATTCCTAATTTTTCTAACAGGTGAGGTCTCCCCTTGCTAACTCACCACCTAATTAGAGTGGTGAGAATTAGCTGCATTCACCCTGGCTTTAGTGCTGGCAAGAGCGTTAGAGAATTGGCCCATTTTTCAAGGTGCCAAATTGGAGGCTGAATCCAGGTGTGGTCGGAGGCAAGGGGATTATTTTCCTCCCATGGGGTGCAAACAAAGGCCTGCACTAGGGGTAGATGGGGAGGGAACAATGTTGCCTGCAGGAGGGCTAAACACTCCTCCTGACATCTGAGCCCTCACCACGCCGCAGCACTAGGCCGCGTCACGGGTTTCGCAGCCTGAGGAGCCATATTGTAGGGACCGCGGCGAGGGAGGGCTCTGTGTCCTACAGTAAGGACAGAAAGTGTTGTACCCCTCTGTTTGTTCTCAGCAAAGCACAGGGTCCGGCTAAACAGAACATGCAATTGGGGCAATACAGGTGATCTGCCATCTGCTGGTGCAGGGCACAGGACAGAGTCTTCAACTCCGAGGGTGTGCGAGCCAGTGGCACTCCCGCACCTGTGGGGTCGAAGCGCAGAGGGAGCCCTGAGGGCGTTGGAGCCCACTGTGCAAACCTGCAGACCTGTGTGGTTGATCAGGCGCTGAGCTCAAGCCAGAAACTCCTCAGCTCTTCTCACTGACTCAACAACATAGGGCAAATTTTGTAAGAAACTTCTCGTCCAATTAATACGGTTACTCACATAACTCGGGAGGCCCTCTGAGAACTGGCTGGTTAGTGTTGACGCAGTGTTTTGCAGAGGAGGGCTCTGCACCCACGTCTGAGATTGCAGTGAGCCTGAGACATGCCCTTTTTCCAGGCTAGGCCTTTCTTCAGTAGGGTGGAGAATCCTAAAGGTACGGCAGGTCCCAAGGACAGTGTGCGTACCGCCTCAGTACTGCGCAGGAGTTCATGTAAAAGGACAAGTGAAGTAGCTGGTGACAGCAAACAACTCATTACTCCAGATCTTTCACATGGGGGCCTGATGGGTTTGGAAAACAAAACCACAGCATGTGTGCAGGTTTTCCATACTCACCAGCAGCATTGTAATTCCTGTTGTGTTCCAAAGTCTTTAAGTTATCCAGCTATCTAAGTACCAGTGAACAGCAGGAAAGTAAAACAAACCATGCTTCATCTGATGGAATAAAGCTTGCCAGTTGACTGAAAAGTCAGAAGGGGCAGGTCAGTGTGGATAACCTCACTTCTATTATCCTACTGAAAGGAGAGGATGCAACTTTCCTCACTGCCCTTGAAGAGTACAAGCATTGACTGAGGAGGCAGCAAAGTGAGAACCTGAGAATCTCTGTATGCTTCTGATTTTACTTCAGAAAAAAAATCCATCTCTTGTGCTTTGAGTAGAGCTATAGCACAACATCCTGGAAATTCGTCTTGCCTGTGCACCACCCTCCTGCACCCCTAGAAACCACTCTTTTGTCTCCTCCTGTTGAAGCAGAGCATAAAAGCACATAGTCCTGGAGGAATGCAAGGAGCTAGGAAACAGAGGTGGATCAGACCGTCGGAAAGCCAAACCATCACAACTATAACTAGGAAGAAAAAGGAGGGAAAATGTAGCACCTGATACTTTTCTGCTCTGATGTTTCTTGGGCCCTGACAAGACCCTAGAAAACTGAATAGTGATATCATGCATGTCAGACCATGGCCTGGACTTGGGACCTTCAGACCTTCCTAGATCCTTCAGAAAAACAAGAAGAGAAAAGTAGCTGTTTTTTTAATGTTAGAAGAATAGAAACATCAAACATAATTTTTATTGTTGCTGCTTTACTTTCCCTGATGCAATAAAACTAACCAGTGAAATTTCAGAAAGAACAGATCTGTGTGGAACACCCCATTTTAATTAACCGAGGACAGAGGGCATACACTGTCTTCACTGCCACACATCTTTTATTGTTATTTCTTTGGGGCAGGCTATATATGAAATAGTAACAAACAACCTTTTGTCCTTCCCTCCAGACCCTCCAAATTTGGCTATGCTTTGCAGTTCATCTTTGCAACGAAGCTCTACCACCACTATAGTTCTTTAAAAGGGTCGTAGGGAATCACAGCAAAGTGGTATACAAAGGTAAAGATGTCAAGTGAGTTATGTTAACAGAAAAAGAACCATACAGTAGGTCAAGGTTTGGGCAACAGCAGGGATATTTTTGTTAAGATAATGTTACTCACAGTGGTGGTGGCTTCCTTTGTAATACATAGCTGCCCAGAGAGAATTGCCTCTATTCTCATGGAGTCAGAGGGCCACATAGGAAGGTCCTATGGGGTCTAAATGAGATCGACACTGCAATTGCTTGTACAAATAAACTTTTACTATATAAGCAGCATGAATGGGCTCTGGTGTAATGCTTTCTAATGCTTCACATTTTCAGGTTGGTTTTAAGACAATTATCAGAGCAGCTTTTAAGAGCTAAATGGAGGTTTGTGCAGTTGTGTTTTCCTTTAGGAAGGGTAATTACCTTTCACTGCACCAGTACAGGGCAGAGGTTTCTGAGTTACATCGCAGCTAAACTAGCAGAGAAAAACGACAAGTCCAGCACAGGAGAATCTGCAGGTGACTGGTTATGTCTATATTGCACACAAACTCAAGCCCACCTTGGGAGGATGTGTGTTCAAATGCAGGCCAGAAGCAACCTTCAGGGAACACTAAGAGAGGGGGTTCAGCCCAATGGTACTGCTCAGCACAGGTCTATGGCATGGAAGAACTGGCTCATCGCCTTCCATGTGTCCCATCTAAGCATGTAGCAACACAACCTGCTCATCAGGTCCTGAAGCTACCCACTGGAAGGTTCAGTTCTATAAACAGCCTACATTTAGGCTAATCCTCTCTGCAAAAGAAAGCTCATATAGGCCAAGACTAGACATTTGCAGCCAAACGATAGGACATTTACTGGCCATAATATGGATGGCCAGAGCCAGGGCAGGAAGACCAAATAGTTAGAGTGTATTCCTTGGCTTAGGTCAACATAGATGCAGCCATGTTCTGCCTGAGCTCGCAGCCAGTTTGCGGCTTCAAGTACTACAGACATCCTTCATGGAAGCACAAGTGTTTTGAACTATTACTGCAGGACCAGCTGCCTTTGGAAGTCAGCTCTTAAAAGAAATCTGGGAATATACCAATGATGCTGCTTCAAGCATAAAAGATGCATTGCAGAGCACCACATTGCTACATCAATATTTTTAAAATGTTTAAAGTGAAATTTCTTTCATCATTTGAAAGGGTTTTTTCAACACTTTGGGAAAAGCTGTCCTCCAGCTCACAGATTTCTGAATATTCTGATTTCTCTCCCTGTTCCCTACAGTGAAAATATGCCCAGATCCACCATTAAGTATTAAATTTGTTCTTCTTTCTATGCTATGAAAAGGTAAGAAATCAGCAAAGGGGAATATTAATAACAATTTAGATGTGGAGCTTTTATGTGTATGAGATTTTTAAAAATCCTTTTTTTTTCCCCAGTTCTGGTACATATGGATTAATTTTAAGCTATAACTGTCCTATAGCTCATAAAATGTGTATTAGGTCACCTTTTAGACAGAAGTCAGCAGGAACAAAGCTGGATGAATAAAAAAATTGTTAAGGCTACACACATTAGCCTGTAAATAGCAGTAGGAAAATGTGCAGTGCTTCTGCAACTCAAATACCTGTTTGCACAATGATCTGAACTGTTCATGCAAGTGTTCAGTTTGGCTTGACCGTTTGGCACAGGTGGGAAGTGCTGTGCCTCGGAGTACCGGGTAAAATAGATGGTGGCTCTGAGACAGGGGAACCCCATCCAGCAGCAATAAGAGAAAGGCTGTATGGCCACAAAATGCCCCCTGCCTGCTGCCAAGAGCGGTTACCTAAAGAAAACACATTCCTAATCACCTCATTAGCATGAGGTAGATTGCTCTGAAGGCAAAACCATAGGTCATGTACAATCATACCCTGCCTTTACACTGCACTCTTGAGTCCAGGCAAGCAAATACGCCGCAAGGCTGAGGCTTCCCAGCACTCGGTATGCCCCGCTACTCCTTCAGTTTTTACCTTTCCTGGTGAGTGCACACACACGGCGCGGTCCCACAGATGCACTGCAGTACAAGGAGGGGCTCCCCAATGTACGCTGCTCCATGTTCTACAGGTTCCTCTGCCTGTGATTACTGGGCACAGGAAAGTTTCAAAATTGTACAGATTATTTTCACTCTGGAGAAGTTTTTAAGCCGTTCAGTCTTACCTGCACTCCTCACCACACCAGTCTTGCTCCTCTGCAAGGTCTATCTTCTGCCTTTCTGCCTGCTGGTGTGCTGTCTCACTGATCTTCATGCCTGCTAGGATTATGCACCATCCCTCTTCTGTGATGAACCTAACTGAAACTGTTTTGCTCTCACTCCTAATTTTTGGGCACAAATAGGGCCTTCTGAATGCCATGACCCAAGATAGGATGCTCCTGTCCCGTGCTGTTAAGCAGCCCTTTGGGCCTCAGAGGCAAGCCTCCAACCCTTGCTGCCCTGGCATGGAGGACCAGGCTGGGATGCTGCCCGTGCCTTGCAGTCATTATTGCCGTAATGGGGCCTTACAACAAAGAAAAGAGTGGGCTGAAAGCGATCTGAAATGGGCTGGGGTTCAGCAGTAGGCATCCTTTACACCGATCATTGTTTGGCTGCAATTTCTGCCTGGTGGCAATATTCCTCTGCTTTGCTCGTAGCTGAAAATAACTCTGAAAGTGCTTCGAAAGGGCTGCCTTCTAACTGAGCTGAACACCTTTCCAAATGATTTTTGTCACGGTGAGTATCTCCCCCTCAGATGAGAATAATTCGGTCTCTTCCTTCCCATTTCTTTTCTGCACAGCCCATAAACCACTGTAAAATATGGCTCATTGTTTCTGTGCTCTCCCATGCCCTTTATTTCCATAATTGACTCTTTGCCCCCGTGTTTGCTAATATTTCTACCTCACTACATAAGCTGGCAGATGCCCAGAGTGTTGGTGCCTGTGACATGATTCTTTTTCATTGCTCATGCAGTCCCTTGCCTTCAGGGTGGGCATGGAAAAGCACAGATGCGCCTAACCTGGCACAAACTGTTGCAGAGTGGTGACATAAAACACCTGCCCTTTCCGTCGTAATCTGCTGAGCAGCCAGTGTTCCCTGTACTGGGAAAGGTAAAATCACCACTTTGCTTCCTGTTGTGTCATCGTTTTAACTCTTTGTATCAATTATTGAATATGCTTACATAGTACCAATGCCTTTGCTGTGATTCACACAGACCTTTGGAAATAAACGCTGTAAAATGCTTTAAGTGTGGTCCTCATCCCTAGAGCTTCTAGTAGCAAAGTAATTGCCTGCAGACTTGAAGTATCTGTCTCAAAAAATGACCAAACTCATTTCTGTAGATTTCTGATGAGATAGCAAAGAGTTAATCTAGAGCCACTGCTGCTGAGCATCCCCCCCCCGCCCCCGCCCCGAAAAGCAACATAGCAGTAGAAACAGTAAACCAGTATGAAGTTGTAGGAACAATCATCAGTGCTCCCTCCAAACAAATAAACAGCCGCCTTCTCCTGTAGAAATATGACAAAGTTCTACATATTTTCTTTAGTGCTCTTACCCATCCCTTGAAAATGAGGAGCTTGCTGCTAAAATGCATTAGAGGAAGGGAGATGACAAATCAAAATACTTCTCATACATCATAGGTCCCTATTTGTATTTCAGTACTTCTGTTGAAAAATCCAATACTGGTACATCAGAAAGAACAACAGCCCCTTCAAGGAATTTCAAATGATATCTGATGCAAAAAATGCAGTTCCTGGGGTATGCCAACATCTAGCACAAAATAAAAAGTCTGACAGATGGATGAAGGTCTGCTGTTTAAGAACTGTCGTTGAGTGAGACTTGAATTATAGATGCAATTCTGCCTGCCATTGAGTCTTCCTATGTGTGTTACCTCACTTCTTTGCCTCAGTTTCCTAACGTGTGAAAATGGAAAGCATTTCTTATTGTATCAGCCCATGGTGCTATTTGAGTAATGACTCTAAAAAGCATGTGGAATATGCAAAGTGCTACCCTGTTTAAGGGCTAACTATCATTATTATGAATTAAAACATAAATACCCTGAAAATACTGTTTTAATGTACTTTATCTATTGTTTGCTTTTCAAACTTCTTTAGAAATTAAAGGTTTCAGAAAATGAAACCTCTTTTCACAATGAAAATCTCATTTTGTATATTTGCTTCCCAGAGGAAACAAGTCTAGAGCTAAGGCTAGTAACTGTGGCTACTGTCTTCTCATTCGGAGTAAGGTGGAGGCTGATGTGGTTTGTGATAGCAACTTATGCTTTAAGGACTCTGATCCACACCCAAGAACCTCAGGGAGCTTCTGGCTGGATTCAAATGCTAATCTCTCAAAGGTTTCGCAATTTATTTTTTAATGGTCCACTTCTGAGACATTCATCTGACACTTTGACTATTATGTTACCTGGATTAAAAAAGATGCTAATAAGAGTATTAGCCAGGTTCTTACACACAGAAAGCTTTTGCAATTACAATACCTCCTGAGTCACTCTTTCAGGATCCTGGGAAAAATGGAGCATTTTTGCTTTCCAGATCCATTTTTGTTTTTAAAGCCTCAAGAAGTGCTTAAAGTTCCTTGTTAAGAGATTTGAAAAATGTATAGTCCTTGTAAATTAAATACTGCAAGTTCTTAGACGAGTGATCCCTAAACATTTATTATTCACACTAATACAATTTAATTCTAACTCACTGTAAGATTTATAGAAATCAAAAGACTTCATATGCATAAGGGTGATGAAAATATAATCTAGTTCATAAAATCTTTATATGCAACTTTATATTTCAGCCGTATAGTTATCGCTGGCGCGCTCTGGGCTTCAGGCTGCGCCCTGAGCCTGCGCGAAGCCGAGCACGGGTTCAGCTCCCAGCAGCATGCACACCGAGGGGTCCCCCACCAAGACCTGCTGTGCCAGTGAGATGGCTGTGAGTTTTGGGTGCTGGCGTGACCTTTTTAAAGCTGTAAACTCTTCAGGTTTTGCTCCTCTGTGTATGCCATCTCGACACAGCGAGGGACCACAAACGAACTCAGGGCTGGGGCAACTTCCTTACAAAGAGAGGAAGCTGCTGGAAGGAAGAATGTGGCCCTGCTACAGCAAGAGCTCGCTTCCCTGCCTGCGAATGGACCGCAGAAGCTGTTTCTTTGCGCAGGGATTTGAGAGGCTCGGTTCAAGGAAGACACTTCTGTTGTAAATTATGTAGCTGCATTCCCCTCAGCTGGAGTCCTAAAGGAATTAGCAGTTTCTCTACCTTAGATTGTGTGTACACTATTTAGGATAGCAAATAGGTACTGTTGGCATTTCTTACTTGTGAGTTGCGAGACCACTGTTGAAATAAAAATGGGAGGAGCTCCTTCTAAATTAATTTTCTTTTTTAACTATCAAAGCCACTCCACACAAAGCTGCAGCAACTTCAGCAACTGTCTTGGTTGCACACCAAGGATTTCACTGAGAACATGTTAGAGGGAATCAGAAAGCAGAGAAAAGGTCACAAATAAGCACCTTAGGAACAATGAAAGCTTTTCTCCATGTAGCAGTGGGAGAGTTGCTAGAAAAACTGAAAAGGTATTAATCAGAAGTGGCTATAAATCCTCTGGAGTTTTGCTCTTATAAAACTCCTCAGAGAAAGTCTTGAAGGAAATGCAGGTCAAAGCCCAAAAAAGCTCTTGATCAGAGATTGCTGGAGGAAAATCTTCCCAGATGCCATTTAATAGGCAGCAATCACCCCAGGAGTGGGAAAGCCAAGTACGCTTGAAACATGGTTGCAGTTCCTAATAGGCCTTGTCACACTTAAGGCACTGCAAGCTCCATCCAACGAACAGCTGAAGCTGGCTGGCGATTCATAAAGCCAACAGTTTAAAGTTTATTATGATGAAAGCACTTAATGACAGCCATCGCTAGGGGCCCATCATTTATAAAGCTGTGCTGAGTATTAGACATGTAGCATGACCACCAATTTTATGTCACAATTGCTACCATAAAATGACCTTTGGTGATTTTTACTGCATGTGGTGGACAGCTCTTCTTTTACATTAGTGCTCTGTGGCTTTTCTTTGCAGACTATTATGCTGTCTAAAGCTTATTTGGCACTGTCGTGAGTCTCAACCCTTGTTATTACCCCGAAGGCCTGTCTAAAGGAAAACTCTCATGTTCTATTATAGCACTCCAATAATTTACAGATCTTACCATCCTTGGTTAGCGTCATAATTTAGTGCAGATATTCCTTCATTGTTACCACGTTTAATAAAATCCCTCTGTTTCTACAGACCACGCTAAATTTCCTATCTGGACCACTAAAATACATATGCTCTTGTATTATGGAGACATGGATAACGGATTTTAATTTTTTGCTGTCAATGGAAAAGAACAGTAAGCAAAAGCAGTGAACAGTAGTTAACCTGGGAGAAATCTCCTTAAAGTCTTAGGTATAAATGCTTTACATTGCACAAACACCAGATGTAATTTCAGTGCATAATGCACAAACAGACATTTGCATGTGAACAATATTACTTAATTACCTTTCAATTTTTAGACCTACTTTGTATACTTAGGAAGTGTTTGAATATACCAGCACTTTACTGTCCTGATGTAAAGCATTACCAGTAAAGTGGTTTGTCCATGCTACACCACCTTTAAATTGTATATATAATTTTATAAATGATATAAAATCTGTTTCTAGTCCATGAAAAAACACACTACCATTGCACGCTGCAATCTTGAAAGGATTTAAAATATGTGATTTCTGCTGGTACCTACTGTATTGGGTTTTATATAAAGCTTTTTTCAATAAGGTAAATTGTTACATGACAAACTCATCTTCCACCATTATCATCTGCTGTTTGTGTTTAACAACAGGAGTCCTGGTCTAACAAAACTGTTGTAATGGCTGTACAAATTACTCAGCTGAAAGCTTTTCACCAAACCAAACAGTATTAATCAGCAGTTCTTATGAAGGTGCTAATTAAAAACAATTTTCTTCCTCAGTTTGCAATACTAAGCCATCTTCATTCGCACAGTTTCCAATATACAGCTACTGTATACACTCACACTTCAGGGCCTCTATTAACTATTGAATCTCCTATTACCTATTTTATTACATTCCTGTCTCCCAAGTTTAGACGCTTGTTGACATTTTAGAAGTCACAGCATGATATGTTTAATCATTTTAAAAGTACGTTAATTGAAGTCAGAGTCAGGAAAAAAGAACAGGCCTTTTAGCATGTTAGGCTCTGGCAGGGCACAACACAGGCTGAACATTCAAATCCTTTTCTGCTAGCATAACCCATCACCCAGGGGCAACATTTTACGACTGAAGGGGAATGGTGCCTAATGCAGAGAACCATTATTTTTTTGCTTGTTTTTAATCAGTAATCTTCTACAAGTGACACTGTGTTGGTTATCTGCAGGGAAGTGCATCCAAAATAAAAGATACTTTCTGTTACTGAAGGCCTATCGCTCCTTCGCCGTCGTCAGCCACAACAGCTCTTTGTTTTTGGGGGCTTGGCATCTGTTGAGTTTAACCCAGATTCGAGGGTCAAGATGTTTCTTCTCAGGCTGTGGAATGCCATCTGGACTACTGCTCCGTGCATCTTCCCTCTACTTGCCACACACTTTACACACAGGAAGACAATGAAGATCCAATGCCGCTGTTGGACAGAGATGGAAAATATCCAGCTTTTACCCAGCCACAACAATATGCTGGGCTTTTTGGCAGCAAGCCAGCTGCTGACTAAGCAAGGAGCCTTAATAAGCTAAAGCCTTTAAAAACGGGAAAGAAAAGTTAGGTTTGTTACATTCAGCTGTTTGAACAGGGTCCACAGGTCATAGAGGGAGACGGATCTCGCCGAGGAGATGCTGCACTTGGTCTCAGAAAATCTGGGGTCAGTTCTAGAGTATATCAGCTGCTTTCTAAACGCCTCTAGGCAAATGAGACAGCAATACTGTTTGTGCTTCAGGTTCCCTTGTATGAGGAACGGGCATGATTTGGGGGGGTCCCCCCCTTTACTGAAACATTCAGCTGCAAATTCACTATCATGTATTGGCTTTCTTTTAGCTTTATGGGGTTTTGCATCAAGGTGCACTCATTTTGCCTGGGTTAAGTAAATGCTCTTGCAGTACAGATGAGAACAATATTGAAAATCAGCTTTTAAAGCCACCTTTCAAAAGATGCCGGTGTGCTTACAACCAATGTTAGGCTACTGATTTGTGACAGCGAAGGCATGACAAACGGTCTCAATCAGACTCAGGAGAATCTAAAAAGTGAATAGAAAGATAGAAAGCAACAAAATTGTCTCTTTCTGAGGGAACAACATGGGATGACCACGCTGTGCAGAAAATGTTTTAGATATAACGGCCAGTACATGCTGTCCTAGCACCCTCCACCAGCCTCTGAAAACACTTCACAAGAGTTAAAGGAATCTGCAGTTGGACATCACCGTTGATTCCCTGATTTAAAGAAGAAGAAAACCACACATAATGAAGTCCAGGCTAAACTATGCATTTATAATTTGCCCTGTGAAAAGACAGGGACCTGGTTATTCCTCTCTTGCATTAGGGAGGGCGGGGAAAGACAGTAATAAAATGCTGCTCTGTTTGACTTGCAATGCGTTGCTGCCTTTCCCCTCTTCCCCCTGCCATATCAGCTGTGCCACCTGCCATATCAAGAGGTGGATCAAAAGCTCCACCCACTGCATCCTCTTTTGTTCAGGGAACAGCGAAGGAGAGTTGTAATGGAGATATAACACTTGATAAACTGTATGCAGCCAGGCTTAAGATGTAAGGATGCTTTTCATGGGGGGAACAATTTTAATCCCGCTTCCCTCCTCACGCAAACATGTAGCCATTAAGCCACAGGCAAAATGTGAATGACTTGTCTAATAAGGATTTTGCAGCTGGACTGGTACCTGGGGTAGTAAGTTCTCCTGCCTCATCTCACGTTCTTAAGACATTTTTCATTTCAAATCAAAGTTATTTCCCAAATGGAAAATTTCTCCCATTGTTCCAGAATGCTATCAGATACGACTAGTTTGTAATTTTTAAGAAAGCTTTTGCCAGATCTCACAGCAGGAAACGGAACATTTTTTTCTTGATCTTTTATATTCTGAAGATCACAACTCACCGCCACTGGTACCAACTGCATTAGGGCTGTGCCCAGGGGAATGGATGCCCACAAGAAGATAATTTCTTTCTGCCATTTTTCTCTGAGAAAGGAGGAAGACACAACGTTGCTCTAAAAACTACCAACATACGTGAAGGAAAACTTGCATCAGCCTAACATTTCCATTCTCAGTGAAGACAGCATAGCTCTTGCACGGTGTCATTCATCTTCGAAGTGCTTTGCAAACACAAAGTAATTAAGCTGAATATTCTGTTACGGAACACATTAAAAATATGCCAAGTATCAGAGACTAGTTAAAGCACATCATGTGAAAGGCTCTGATACATTTTATAAGAATGATTCGATGAACTGCCTAACTTTTTCTTAGCAAAGATATTTGATGTATTAATAAACACTGTATTTTTATTAAAATTTAAGAGCTCAGAAACAATTCATCAAGTCCCGACTAACACGAGGGACTCTTGAGAGATGTCTCTAAAAAAGAACATTTTTAGTGCCTAATATACAGTAAATACTACATCTGTGACTTTTCAATACCCATTTTAAAACAAAAAAATCAAGACGAGAGCTTGCTTATATACCTCTAAAAATATCTACATGGACCAAATCTGCAAACACTTCTGTAGATGAGTAACTTCACTGCCTGTGGAGCTCCAATGTGAGTTTGCAGGATGAAGCCTAAATGCATCTTTGGTAAACAAGCCGTCAATTA
>VYZV01013524.1:0-13191 GCA_013401275.1 Pandion haliaetus | reverse complement strand
ATGTCCCCCCCATTTTTAAAAAACATTTTTTTTTTTTTTTTTTTTTTTTTTTTTTTTTTCAACTGAGGAAGTTTCCTCCATTTAAAATCTTGCTTACCTGATGGAAACCACACTTTAATATTTCATATCTTTACTGCACATATCCAAAGAATGGATGAAAAGCAGAAAGGCAATCCTGTGCTTTCAGCCTTGTAGTTGCAGCATTTTTTATTCATAAAATTCAATTGCCTGACTTCATCTTCACAGAACTTTTTCCCAGTTGCCACGCTAAGTAGCCAGTGGGCAAATACTGAAAGGTCAACAGTTGCTTCTCCAATTCCTTGCTATGAACACATACTGAGGAGAGTTATGTGTATTTGCAAAATTGACCTTCAGTCACCAAGACATCTCAAGGAGCGGAAGGAACGTGAAGGAAGTGGGTGAACTGTCATTTATTTTGTCTTTCTGTGGCCTGATAAATTTCAATGGCTGCCTGCCCTCTATCAGAGTACTAAATTTTGTTTAGGGGAGACAAAATATTATTTAAATAAAAAAGAAGTGCTATCATATCTTTTTACCGAAGACCAAAAAATACTGTGAATGTTATTTTTGGCAAGATCTCTCATTTGTTTTTGAAAGAAATTCTGGTCATCTTCCAAAATTAAGAGAGAACCTAGCTATCAGCTTCCAAGATTTATTGCTTTCTTTGTATAACTGCTAGAAAGTGATTAGCAAGATACACATGGCAATACAAACAATACAGTCTGTATTTTCTTCATTTTGATGGGCACCACAACCAGTATGAAACATCCAGGTCTTGTGAATACTACAGTTGAGAACACAGCTGAGTTATCTTTAGCATAATAGTTTAGTAAGCGCAGTGAATTTCATACAAGGTAAGAAATATGGCAAACATAAGATCTCTTTAGAGTGCTGAAATTACCCCTGTAAAGAAACACAAAAGCAAGAGCAGCATGCTACTACTGAAAACCACTAAAATAAACAATGTAAATATTACTGAAGTGGAAAGGGCATGGGTAGTAAAAAGTTAAATGCCTGATAAGAATTTATGAGACTTGACAATTACAAGGCAACTAAGAAAATTACGACCTTTGTTCTTCCACAACCACTTTTTCAAAACAGTCAAAATAAAAAATTGCTTTTGAGTAACTGTAAAACTAAAACCATAATACTATTTTTCAATAAAGACATGATACCACACTTACCAACTGGACTGGTACCAGCTCCATTTGGCACTGTGAGGTCAGTCGTCCCCAGCATTCCACCTAAAAAAATAAGCCAGAGCATTAAACTAACTTGCTTTCATTACAGTATCTTATCATTCTGTACTTCAAAACTTAAGCTGTCACAAAAAAGAAAAAGCACTGATACCACTAAGAACCTGTTACTCGGGGGCTTTTTTGTTTTCTTTTTTTTTTTTTTTTAAATTAAAACATTAATTTAATTAATGCACAACATTACTGAAATCTTACCTGCATTGCCAGTACTTGGTGGTCTCTGAGGGGCCCCAGGTGATACGTTCCGATGCAGGGTGGTCTGAGGTGGGGAGAGCATGGTCGTGTCTGTTAACGATGAACTGGCTGCCAGTGATGGGGATACGAGGGAGCTCCCTGGGTTACTGTAGGTTAAAGTGTTGGGATTGGACACTGGAACTGTAACTGACATCGAGAAGTTCTGAGCAGGCAAGCCAGGCTGGAGGAAAGAAGACAAGGAACACACACAAGATAATAACATTAGCATTAACTATGTTTGCAGAAATATCACGTTATAAAAATACACATTAAAGATTGCCAAGAATTACTCAGATTTAAGACAAAAAAAAAAAGTTAATTATGTTAGTTTTTAAACTCTATTAAGCATACAATTTTAAAACATCCATTTGTTGTAGAGTATGGTGTTAAACTCTTATACATCATATAAATGCAGTTCCAAAAGAATTACTCATAAACTTCTAAAATACTGAAAGTTCAAATACAAAGAATTGAAGATATTCGCAAGCTCAGAAATACAGATTTACCAGTTAATTTGGATTATTACAAAGCAATGACAAGGTAAACATGTCTACAAATCAATGAACTGTTGCACCTTCAAAATGTGAGCATAAACATGCACATTATAAAATAAATAGTTATTACACAAAAAAAAGAAAAAGTTAGTAATAACATTTTCTATTTGTAACTTTGCCAAAATAGTACTACTAATCTCTAAAACTTTTTCTTTTCTCAGACTATAAAAAGTAAACAGATCTTTCGAAAGTCACTAGGTTCAGTAATTTGAATTTAAACATTTCAACTGTCATTATTCTGAGCTGTGTTCCACAAACCCCTGGTTCAATAACCACTCCATCTTTCTTTTTTGCAAATCTCATTTTTTAAAATTCTAATTTTTACTTGCATTATTTAAAAGGCAGCTATTTTTCTGAAGTATATGTGTTTGTTACTCCACAACTATTTGAATCAAAAGCTTAGATGCCTGCCCATCTATGGTGCTCATTTGGTTATGACTAACTACTTTGGCCTTTGTCTCATTCCTACCCTTTGACAGCGATGAGTTGCTTAAACAAAAGGGACTATTTTCTTTCACAACTCTCACAATTACTGAAAACAAAACCATGACAGGTGAAATTTAAGGGTAAAAATTCAGTAATGTTTATTGACAGAGTAGAGAGACAATACTTTTCCTTTAGAGGTCAAATGCAGATGACAAACATTCATGACCTAGCAAGTATACTTAAAAAGATGCACTTTTGTCACGTGCAGCTTAAAAATTACTTGAGTGATACTTCTGTACAACAATTTTGATACCATTAGAAATATAGCAATAACTACACTAATTAAAAAGCAGAATACATTTTCTACAAGAAACAAAATCTCTTACTAGTGAGAGCCAACGACAGTGTCCCTCCCTACTGAAGCATTCTAAGAATAATTATCAAAGTTTGGCACAGACGGAAGGAAAAAGTAATGAAGCATAGCGATGTAATGCTAGCAAATCATTCACAGTATCTAACTAATGACAGGCTGCACTGGTATTTGTTTTCACGGGAAACTACTTCAAGCAACTATTAAATATCTACAAAAAAAAAGTTGGTTTTAAGCAGCATGCTGTCAAGTAACTCAAACTAAACTTGACATACCTGAAGTACACTTAAAACAATGCTAGAAGCTAACAGTTGAAACATTTTTTTTTCTGTAGGTTTNTCTGCCCATCTATGGTACTCATTTGGTTATGACTGAATTCTTCACGCTTTGCCTCATTCCTATCCTTTGACAGTAATGAGTGCACTAGAACAAAAGAAACTATTTTCTTATACAGACCCATAAGTACTGGAAATAGAACCGTAACAGGTCCGATTTAAGCTATAAATACAGAACTATACAGCTAAAACATTACATTGCCTTTTTTATTTACACTGATGTCTACACAGACAATTTAGGCTGTTCATGAAGACCACAGAAAATCAAGGGAGAGCAGTTTAGCTATAACATACTGAGATATGAGGCCTGAAGATGTCTCAACACAGGAATGTTGGATATCAAAAGCTTCAAAACAAAGCAAGAACAAAAGATACTGGCTTCACTCAAGAATAAAGAACTTGCTACAAGAAGTGGCACTAGGTGTCATGACTGTCAGTTTGCTGTTAAGTCTCCAGAGATGCCCTTACTGCTGCTCTGAACAATGAAATAAATAACTTCTAGTATCAGCAAGTCATTTGGGGACACACTACTCAACTGCTCCAGGGTCTGTGCCGATTAACCTAGCCAGTCCATTTACTTGAACTGTTAGAAGATCTGTAACGCTAAAAAACACAATGGCTGTGGCAGAGCCCTGTATTAAGTTTTCTCAGAAAATACTTCCCCTGTAATACTCAACACTAATTGTTTTTTGTAGATGGAAATTAAAAGTCATCAAGTACACCCCCATGAAAAACATGCAAAATTTACACTACTGTTACCCCCAAACTTCTTGAGTTCCGGAGCCATGTGACTTATGGCTGCAAATGTGTTAGGCACTTGGGGCAAAATTTTCAAAGATCTTTCAGTGTCCAAGGAAGTATCTGTTAGAATTTCAACAGGAGTAAGACACCAATCTTTTGAGGCTCCCATTGTGTACCAGTCTTTATCTTTAAAGATCTAAATACCCTTCTCATCCACTCTTCAGCAAAATAAATTCCACTGATTTGATAACAAAATTAATCCAATTCTATTTGCCTGCTTGTAACATACTGCAAAATCTTTATCAACAGACAGATAAAGAGCTACAAGATGTAAATAAACTATCCTACATCCCACAACAAAATCTATCTTTATAAAAGTATTTTAGGTATGATTAGGCAATGCAGCTAGGCTCCTGAAATTTAGAAATGTTACCTCAGGTTCACAAGGTATGAAAAACTGAGTGCAAAAGAGAAGCTAGAGATAAGTCTTCTTATTCTTTAAGAGAAAATGTATTTTAAGAAGATCAAGTATCAGCATCTCATTTTTCCTCAAATATATATTCCTTTCTCAAACCATTACATCCTCTTGTCTTTGCAGTGGTTTTCAGTGGTAAGCAAACACCATGGAAATTCTCATGCATGTAATAGAAGCACAAACCATACTTTAGTACTCACTGCGATTTTATGATTCCGCATCATATTATCAAACTCTTCATTAATTTTTTTATATTTTTCTTCTGTATGTGGCGTGAGCACATATGAAGTGTCAGGGTCCGGGCTGTCGCACCCTCTGTGTTCCTTCTTGTTCAGAGCCTAAATGATGAAGTTAATAAAAAGGATCAACAAATAAAAAGTAGAGATAAAATAAAAGTACTTACAGGGCCTCGCTTGAAAATAAAATCACTATCTTCATTTAGTTTGCTGAATCTGTCCTCCGATAGTGGACTGTGCTCAAAGTAATCGTCAGCATCAGGGCTCTCACAACCATTAAGGCCTTTCTTTCTTAAGGTCTGAAATACAATTGGAAAATTCACATACAAATCATACTAACTTGCCAAGAAGTTTTGTATACTACTGAATCATTCAGAGCCACTGAAACTACATGAATGAAACTTTCACAGACAAAACTCACTGTTCAACAGACAGGCTTAGTCTTTTAAAATAGTGGCATAGTACACAAAGAGAAAAGGTTCATTCAGAGGCACAGACTCTCCCAGGTGCCATCTCACGGGTAACTTTAACCCACAACCACTTCATCTCTCCAGCATTCCATGCAAAACCATTTTTAGATACTGGCTGATGAAATAAAGGTGCCTGACGTACAAGGAGCATTCAAGCCTATGGCAAACGTGTTAATGTCATCACTGGTAGCTGAAAGCCAGTTTACTGGATCTTTAATAATTCAATTTTAGCATCCCAGTTTTAATATTCACGTTTTAAAGAGCATACAGTCAAACTGAGAAACACAGTGGCCAAAATTTTCCGGTCAAATTCAACAACTGCAGTACATTAACAGATGTAACACAGTCTCGGTAGTTTATAAAGGCAGGATTTTCCTGTACTTCTGTCATCCTGCATGATAACAAGAACTGCAAAAAAAGTATAAAAAGAAATTACATAATCTCTCTCTAAAATGACTTAGTTTGCTAAATATAAGTTTTTTCAGACTCCTTTAGGCTAGCTTGATGCAACTGCTTCATTGAGCTACTTCCTGTTTTCTGATGGAGAACTCACAGCAACATTGCCTGGAAAAAAAAAAAAAAAAACAAACAAAACCAAACTTGCCTACAATCTAGGCATTACAAATAAGCTTCTGAAAGAATGGATGTGAAACTAGAGCTCTGGGGATCAAATTTTAAAAGATTTTTTTTTTCCCCACCCTATTACACAATCAGAAATCTTTCTTTGCAAGTTGTCATCTATAATAAAATTTAAAATATTACCTATGGAAAAATCTTTAATGCTTTAAAAAAAGTTTCAAAAGGAAAGCAACATAAATTTTTAAACTGGTACACTTTAACAGTACATTAGGCAGCAGTAGGACTATACAGGCACATGGGGGGGGGTTCATGTTTTCATTTTGTGAGAAATTATCTATATTCTATGAATTTTACACTAAAACCCCTAAAGATTCGAAATCTGCAAGCTGATGTTCTCAGCACCATAAAGAAAGTGCATTTGTCTTCCATAGAAGCTATGTTTCCATAACACACTGAATTTCTGATGTAAGGAACAAACTGGTTTAGTTTAGACTATAGTATTCATCTGTATTTTTCTTGAAGTGCCATCTCCTAATTCTTAGTACAAGAAAAAGTACAAAAGACTTTCTCACTATTCATATATATGCAAAACACTGCCTATTTCTACTTCAGTTTTAAAGCAGTACTTGAAAATTCAGTTACGCCATCTGAAATTCTTTAATATCACAGGTCACCATAAGCTATAATTCCTTCTCAAGTTTCTTGGCTTGCTCCGCGTATCCCACACAGTATCTGGAACTCCCACAAAAATGTAATCACTAAATCAGCATATGGGGAAAACAGGTGTAGCTTCCTCCAACACCTGTCACAGCACTGATCCTGCTCCTCTAACCAATCAGCTGGACACGTATATGGACTTGGCCATACAAGGGCCGGCTGTTCGGCCTCTCAAGGTCGGAGCCTGTTATCCCTCTCCCAGCCCTTCCTAACAAGTCAGCCTGCCAGTCTTCTACACTTTGATATCAGTAGGGAAAATGTTAACACTGTATAATCTGGATTACACTTAACCCCTGCAACCCACAGAACTCTGTAAATAGAATCCAAATATGTCTTTACATGGTGCTCAGCGTCAACATGCATATGCAGTGCCCAAGACACGATCACAAGCTGTATTTAGACACTATAAAGAAAGATCTTGCAAGAAATACACATACTGTCTAGTTCACCTACTTTGATAAACACGTTAGGTTAGAGCAATTTTAAGTATTGCAGCATGGGAGTTTCATTACTGCTCCTTTCAAATTTCTAAAATAATCAAGTAAAAGCTTTTAAGCATAATGCTGCCAATTCATCCTCCCAGATCTATCTGAAAATTATACTCAAAGTTGTAACATAAAGGAAGAGATTTCGTTAAATATAAAAATGCATCCTTCCTCTTGGTGACTGTTTTTTTATTATTGTTTTTGATAACAATGGGGTTAAACTCTGCTTTGACTCATGAGGAAGGAAAATGCCTCAGTATCTCCTGTTTAAGATTCTGGAAACCTTCACTCCAGATGGGGTTCCTGTCATTGTGGAAGGATTTAAGCCACGGTTCACTGTTACAGATAATAAGTCTGGGTCTGATATCCAAAGCTCTGTCTCCTTATCACTAAAACATGAACTGCCACTTTGAGGACCTAACCATAAAAAGACTGCCAACTTTATCATTGCCCAGTAACATAATAGTAAAACATTTCTGCTCCGTAGCTCGTACTAAACAAGTGGAATGCTGTAATCTGTTCACACGGCCAGGCGAAGCCTACGCGAAACAGCCCAGCCTCAGCTTTCTCACAGGCTACAGAGTGAGACATGATAACAGGCCCTCGCTCAGGAGAAAACAAGAAGGGCCGTAACTACTGGGAATCAGTCTGTGGGGACGCAGGAAAGCCAAACTCCATAAACAAGTGCTGACTCCACCCTCAAGATTCTCTACAGCTAAATCTTGTTATTTCCCTGATTAATGTAAATAACTTGCCCCCTGAGCTATTTCCAAGATATTATCATGGAGGCTGGAATTTTATTAGCTCTGAAGATGGGGGGAGGTGTAGAGGAAAAAAATGCCAGTTAGTGAGACCAAATAATATTTCTGTAACATGAAGAGTTTTATTTCTCTGCTGTGATACACAAGCTTGTTTAGAATAAAATCAGAGTTTTTGCAGCTGCGTCTAATAAAGAACATACATTTTCTTACTACAACAAGAGCAAAAAAGAACATTAAATTTCAAGTTTTGCTATTGGATGCTCACTGCAATTACCTTCTGGTGTTAAGTCTCATTTTCCAGCTCATCTAAGGGAACGTGTAGCCTTTTGAGTTAATCTGTATTACTTTCCACTTCCTCTAGACTTAGCCAAAATTACTGGAAATCGTTCCAGCATGTTTGCCAGTGCACTGTATTATGCCTTCAGTAACAGAGATTGTGCAGCTTTGAGATGAGACTGGATTAACTGACTGATGAGAGAAAAGTACTGATTTTTGTCAGAAAATAAATGCTGTGCATTATGAGGGACCAGGGCAGGTATGAAATCTTTTTTTAAAAGAATGAAGCAAACACAACGATATAGTTGTGTGACATCCAAAGTCGCTATAGAAGTGTTCTGGGCAGCCGTGGTCGTCTTCATACTGCAGAATGACCCCGAAGTTTTAAACTGCTTTTGTTCCACTGTGTAAAACTGAAATATGCAAATATTGTAACTATTAGTTTAATGTTGACTTTTTTTTTTTTTTTTGAATGGCAGAGCTTAGAAAACATTGTATGAGAACAGCTGGACTAGCAATGACAGGTTTAAGTATTACATTTAAGCACCATGCCTTGGCAAGAAGCATCTAAGGAACAGAAGGGCTTTTTGCAAAACCACACAAAAAAAAAAATTTAGCTTCCCTCTACAATTCAACATAAATTTTACTGAAACCGATAATACAGATACCAACAAGTACAAAGATACAACAATTTATTGTACAATCCATGAGGAAGCAAAGATGATACTCAACCACCACAGCATAATTATCTTAGCATAAGCTTCCTTTTACAAAATCCAACAGAGAAACATGAAATGCAGGAGCTTTAAGCCTGCTGAGCCTCCCCAGCATGAAATCGAGTCACCACCTTCTCCAAGGCTTGTTCCAACCCAGCTGCACACAGCTTCTCTCACACAAACTTACAGTAGCTCAATATACTGGTCATCAGCAGCTCTGGAAACCAGAAATTCTGCACAAATAAACAAAGATTACTGCTACCAGAGATGAAGTTAAGTGACAACCCCCAACTGTCCTCCTCCCCGTGGAAGATCCTGGTTTTTATATCTGACTCTGAAAGGACATGTTGCTAAAAGAGCACAATCAGCATGTTTTGTGCTCTGATTCAGTGAGTATGGTTAAAAAGCCAAGGCTACTGGTACTGGTGATCTAGACTCCTTACCAGCTCTGGCAAAACTATAGACAACTGATTATGTACATTGTCACCTCAGGAAATAATATTTTTCTGCCTTAAAGCAAAAAAACAAGATTACCTCATATATTAAAAGTGTTATGAAGTGCAAAAAAGTGTCAGTTCATTCAAAACATTTTCAGCCTTGGGTTTGTGGTACTATTACACAAAAAGGAAATAGTTGTTGCTATCAATGGTACCGTGTAGCATGTTAACAGCTCTATTTTTGCACTTACTATTGGAGCTGGCCAAAGAGGATTTTTGTTGGTGTTTCATCCCAAATCACGAGGAAAAACATTTCCAGAATTTAACTAAGATTGAAATGAAATGTCATATCCCTTGGAAAAGGCAAACCTTTAGCTAGTTCTGTTTCTGCTGTTGCAGTCAGAGTACAGAAAAGCTGTGAAGCAGCACAAATTTGGAATAAATACTTTTTAAAAAATTGCAATTTAAAAAAGCGTAAGTATTCCTCAGGCCTGAAGTAACAGAAAGGCTCCACTAGTACTGCCAAATATTACTGCTGCTCCAGTAGGCACATACACCATGGTTATCAAAAGCGTAACCAACTAAAGCTTCCTGATGCTCTAGAGAGCTGCCCACAGAGGGAAAGAACACTGCTGCCACTTGCGCCAGATTCCAAAGGCTCCTCACCCACAAATGCAGTCACCAAGTGCTCACACAGCTCTGCGCAGGAAGGACGGGACTGAGCATGACCCTGTCATCCATGATGGGAATAACGGTAAGATCACTGAGGCAAAGGATTTGTGAAGTTGCAGTCACATCAATAAAATGCGAAGGCCAGTACCATTAGCCCAGGTTGCAATAGTGCCTTTCCTAACAATGTTCAGAAACAAAGAAAAGTAATTCTTAAAATAGAGATCCAAGGATAACCAAAAGCTATTTAGCCATAACCAAAAGCTATTTAGCCATAACCAAAAGCTATTTAGCCATACCGTAGCCTTCAGGATCAGTCCCACATTCCATCTCTGCAGATGATTATAGGGATCCATGCTTTAAGGTTACTTCCCCATGCTTTAAGGGAACTGCTGAACTCTCTGTGGGAGCCATTTGACAAGCTGGCTGACAGTAGCAACTTCCTGCCACAAGAACTACAGGATCCTAGAGACCACCATTAAGCCAACTCTGGTGTTTGCTCGAGCCTGCGATAAGTCATTTTTTCTTCACGAGAATGACAGAAAATTCTCCTTGGCCAGTCCTTATTTAACTTACTTTTGCTGGGTTTGTTTTCAGTTGTAGCAGGAATAAAGTGGTTTTCCAATATGTGGGGCTGAGCACCACAGACACAAAGTAGGCAGAAGGAATGGCCTGCCTTTCTGGCAGCAGCAAACCATTGCCTCAGCCACCACTGATAATCACATCCTACTTAAAAAGCCGCACCTTTTTTCTGAGATACTCACAAAATGAAGGACAAACACAGTAGTCACGGCACCACACTCCCACCCAGTTTTCATTCTTATTGTGTGAAACATCAGTGAGAGAAAACAGGGCATATTCCCTTAATGCAGTTCAGCTCCCTTCTCACGGCAGAGACTTCAGCTGGCAAGAACTACATGTATAACTACAGACTTCACATATAGCAAAAAGTCATGCTGAAAGCATGACAATTGCTTTATTATTTGCTTCCTGTTACATACTATTGCCAAGAAGTTGAGCCTAAAACCAGGCTAGATTTTTCTTCCTTTGTAACAAAATATTTCACTTTCATCACCCTGAACAATACTACAGTGTATCATCCTTTACATAAAGTCATTTCTCCCCTACTATGTATAAAACATATTCTTAGTCACTGAAAGCTATTTATAGTTTTCAAAATTCCTGCAGGTCAGTTTGGCTTCAGAAGTGTCATCATTTCTGTTTCTTTTCTCTATAGTAACAACACGATTCTGCAAAGTCAGAGCTTGACCCTCCAGTGCTGGGCATATGAATTTTACCACTGCCTAAAATACAAGCAGGAGTGAATCTTAAGTGCGGCATATACATCAAAAGTGAACAGCCAGAGAAAACACGTATAAATCAACTCAGTAACCGTGTTTTGTGTTTGAAGCTCATCAACATTATTTCTGTAGGCTTCAATTTCTTTTTTCATAGTTAGATGTAGTGGATTATTTTATGTAATATTCACAAATTTTGCAAATTTTCCTCAGGCTCTATTAATATTCTCAGCTTCCACCACTGAAGCGTCTGCAAATTTCATTATGAAGCTGTTTTCCTTTGAGTTAGGGGGCTACTTAAGTTTAGCCCTAATACTATTGCTTTCGGCATCCCCGACACATTTTCAATTACATTTTGCTATGCTATCACTTAGAATTTCACATTCTAATTATAGCCACAAATACATACATCCCAAAACAGCACAGTAAAGCAGAGTGCTGCCCAGCTTTCAAAACTTCAGTGAAATGCACAGGAGATCAAATTAGATTATGACAAGACACTTGCACGAGCTAAGCAACTTGGAGAGCTTAACTTCTTAAAGAACAAGGCCTCACCAATCTTTCTGGTAGGGTCCCCAAACAAAATAATAGTATACTAGAGTAAAATCTGAAAAATTTACATACTCTACTTTTAGCCTACTGAAATAATATTTTCCATACTTGCACTCAATTAGTAGTGGTATTTCAAAAGCAAATAATTGATATTATGCAAAAATATCTAGACATCAAAAATTCTGGAGTACAGTACTATAACAACATTTGCTACAAGGATTATATTTCTTGGCCAAATATTGTAGTGTGTTAGGAAAAAAAAAAGAGGTTTAGCATTCATTACTTACTCCAGGGTTTTACAAAAGAAAATTATAAGCCTGCCTAGCACTAGGCCATAAAACACAAGGAAGAGCCCTTTAAGCAATGCTCTGCTATGTTCGTTTACAGATGAAAAATGTTCATGATTTGAAATTTTATCAGTGTCCCTGTTATATACCACTCTAAGAAAAGACACGGTCTAGTTTCAAATGTTGGAGCACTTCCAGTATCTGGCAAATTTTAACATGTATCCCTCGCTTGCCAAACATGAAAGCTAGCTGTCAAATTCCTCTAAGATATGATAAAGATGGCACCCAGGATTCAAACTCTCCTTTATATAAAATAACACATACAAAAGGGTTTTAGACATAATATGGTATAAGGCTTGAATTCTAGCTGAAAGCATCTTTGCTGTGAAACATTATTTTAAACAGATAAACCATAAGCAATTACTAAAGAGTAACAATTTTATGGGCTACAAAATCCATTCTCCTTTTCACCCCTAGAACATTAGGCAATGCACTGGACTAGAAGGTACAGAAAGGGAAGCTGCTTGTATTTGTGATTTTAGAGAAACACCATCTGTAAACTATGGACTTTATAATGCAGTTGCTGACCTACACACAAGCTGGACTGCTCACTCCTAAATGAACTTATTGAGACTTAAAATGATTAGTAATCCATTAGCACCGATAGTACTGTTTCCACAGTGAAAGCTAAGCTAAGCTCTCAAAGTCTGATATTTGATGCATTTGTCTTTGTTTCACTTCCTATACCACTTACTAGATGATTAAATTTTATATTGCTGAGCAGGTTTTCATTTCACCTGTTTTACAGAAAGTACCATCAACTAAATTTTCCCATTAGAGAGTACTAAATCGCCAGTTTAAGTCAATCTTATTCAATCTTTTTATTGAAAAAAAAAAAGACAAGAGACATCTTCAGGAAGCAGAAGCTATTTCTTAGCATATAAATTAAGCATATTTTATAGTCCTTTCAGGGAATGCAGTCTGCAACAAACAAAATTAATGTTAAAAAGGAAGCAAAACACAGTTTTATGTCAGAATGTTCAAAGAGATATTGTATGGTACTGAAATGCTTTTTTTCAATCCTTACTCAAGTGACAACATGTTTATGTACATACACATCCTCCCATATATACCTCTTCACATACTTGCAATGGTTAAAATATAAATCAAGAACAGCAGTAGCCGACTGAATGCCTCCTTTTCAGCAACAGTATATTGCAGATAAGCCATATGCAACATGAAGAGTTTCCAAGTGTAGCAACCCATCTGCATAATATCCTTCATAATCTTTTAGAA
>VYZV01013492.1:0-19168 GCA_013401275.1 Pandion haliaetus | reverse complement strand
AAAAAAGTCCAATTAAGTGATTTCTGCAAAGAATCTCATACAAGATAGCTAACTGGAGGATATAATTGTAAACTACAAAATAAAGTATTTTAAGGGTTTCAAGAGATAATTTTGGCTTTGTTTGCACGCTGCAGGGTGCAAACTGTCTAAAAACATTGATGTCACACATTGTCATAGTAGAGGAGAACTTGTGATGACTAGAGTAAGAATCCCAAATGGAATGTTTCTGGATCTTGCCACTCCCGTTATGGAGCAATGGACAGGATTGTAAGGCAAAACTTCTGATTTCTATAGCTAACTTTAGAGCTAATGTTCTCTCTGATACTTGGCAAAATTCTTAGTCTGAAACATTTTCAGAATCCTGACTTTCAGGGTTGCTTTATACTACAAAACAAGCTAATTACAGATAGATATTCAGTAGTAATTTTGATTACCTAGCTCTAGAAAATGGACTTTGGATACTGAACACTAAGAATCTACATATATATTTACTTATCTTTATAACAAGGATCTGATTTTGCAGAAGGTAAATCAATTGGTGCGTGGATACTCTGCAAAAGACAAACCTTTCAATTTGTTTACATATCTAGAAATTTAGTTGTAATCTGCCAATTTTTGGCTTCCCTCTCCAAATTAAATTTCTTAAGGCCATAAATAATATTAATTACTACGAAGAAGTGGGAGGGATTTTATCAGTTCATGTTTCCTCTATGTTTTAAGTTACTTGAGTGGAAGAAAAATAGTCCATCTGTGAAGAATTATTACTATTAGAACTGTCCTGCAAGTAAGGTGGAATAAAGCCATTTCACAGCAAGGTATTCAAGTGAATGCTTAAGATTTACATATAGTCCCCTTGACTTGGGCAACTATATGCTGAAAATTAAATATAATTTAAAATGGATATATGGAAAGAAAAAAAATCAAACCACTGTCTGTGGCTGCGCTTCCCCAGTCTCATTCTAATTTAACTTCTGACTAAAACTCTAAGCTAAGAAAAAGTAATGCAGAATCCAGAATCTCAGTTTCTGGAAATAAGCAAACAATATTTCATAGACTTCTGTTTCATAAGATAGAAATGTCAATTATTCAATGAGGCTTTTAGTAATACATTCCAAAAATTAATCTGTTAAAACTACATCTATCTAGTTTTTCTAATGAAAAAATAATTAGCCAAAGAAGCAAACATATTAGATTAAAAAGATGAAACTAATATAGTCTTGAGAACAAAGTTTGTGATCATATTACTGCTTCTCAGTATTCCCTCTCCTGCATTGCCAACCTCCCTTTTCTTAAATAGAAGTTTCTGGTTTAGTCATTCAGGGGCATTCATAATATAAAAAATATTCACAGTAATAACAACAACAACAAGTTCTATTTACAAAATAGAAACGCCCCAAAAGCCTCAGTAGAATAACATGAAAAGTAATACCCACAAAAGTCATACTGAACCATTTAACTACCCACAGCTTCTCACACGAGCTCACCATTGATGCAAGAAACACACAGAGACTAAGTCAACAGGTAGTGATGGCTCACAAAGGAACTCCTGAGAGTCTTCAAGAAAAAGGAACTACTACATATGGCACGGGATGGTCTTCATGTTTTAAATGTAATGGCTTCAACATTATTACAGTATATTTACAGATACCTAGTTGAGACCAGAATCCTGTTCTTGGTTAATGATTCGTAATCTGTCACAAAGTAGGGCTTTGCAAACATCGAATATGGAAATCAGCCCTTTCTTAACAGGACATATATAACCATGAGATGCTACAATTGACCATAAGTTTAAGAAACCATCACGAGCTTTATGTCAAAACTATGGGTTACTGTGTATCAAAGACAAACCCATATTTCATTTGGCTTTTTCAAGAAGGTAATTAGTTTAGATCTCTAACTCCATAGTTCTCAAAAGAATATATACAAACCCATTGACAATCATTTGCTCTGTCAACCAATATATTAATGCTAATGCAAGTCATTCTTTATACAACTCGTGTATCTTTAAAAGCCTTAAGCCAGCAGCTCAAGCACAGGGTTAACTTTCAAACATAAAAACACCCTCCATTGAAATAATAAGCTTTGCTGCACCTAGGCTTGAGCCAATTATGCTTCATGAGTCTTATTCACATTCCTGGATGTACATAGCTGTTGCACATTTCAAGATATCACTGATACAAGAAATATGGACAGTAACCCATGTTGTGGATCCTAACATCCACAGCACTGTGCTTTCAATCATTTCTCTGAACCTGTGAGGCATGCTAGCTCACTCAAAGTAATGAGAAGTCCATGTAGCTTACATGTGAGAGGAATTTCTGATATATTTAACAGAGCAAAAAGAATCTGAAGTAAATCAATGAGTTATGATGCATTATAAAGCAGTGTCAACAGTGAACAGAATCTGATCTGCAATGAGCTGGAGTATTTTGTCAAAAGATCAAAATCTGACACAACAAATTTATTCTGCATTTGCACAGTCTACTGTTTCTGTTTTTCAACCCTAGTAATTTCTTTTGTTTATAACAATCTTTTCTCAGAATGCTTTCATTAATCCTTTATTATTTATGTTTTCTAGGGACTGAGAGTCATAGCAGAGGCTAATCCAAAATTAATTCCATTTTTATGTTTGTTTTATCTGTAATTGCATTGTAATAGCTTTCTACTTGGCCATGAGAGTAATTAAAATAAGGCTGGAGTATCCTATAACATAGAGACTTCCACCTAGACAGTATTTTTAATGAAAATATTTGTGTAGCTTCTCAGATACTGTGGTAAGGAATGTCAAGAATAAAACAAAGAGGGACTTTAAGTAACTCTTTAAAACAAGCATGTCAATAAACAATGTTGCTGAGATCTTAAGGTAAGGAACTTGGTTTAATGGAGACAGTTTGAAATCCACAGAAGAAATGTATCACCACACTCAGTGTTATTTGCTTATTACACAGATGAAATGTGTTTCCAAAAAAGTCTGCCTGTGACCATACATTTATGTTTTTCCCTCATAAATTACAAGGATTCCTTCATATTTATTTCCTTTAAATTACCTCCTCACTGAAATAAAAACATAGGACAGCAGAGGAACCAGATGAATTACCAAGTGAATTCTCTGCAACTGCAAATCTCCATAAAAAGTTGTCAAATTCAAAGCTGTCTGTAAAATATCTACTCTACACATTATCATACCATGACCACAAAACATCTTTCGTGTCCTAAAGCAAACTTTAAAAAAAACAGTACTAAAAAAAAAAAAAGAAAGAAAAGAAAAAGCCACAACTGTATTGTTACACAGGGGCTGGCTATGTGTTTATCTCTAAGCACATGAGTGGGATATATCACACAGGCAAAGTGAGAGATTTTACTACAACAAAAAGCAACTGCAAACATTTTTTATCTAGCACTGTCTTTTTCCATTACTTCCAAAGAGGAGGAAAACCTCAACTCCAACAATTAAAGCCAAATTATTTGCCTAGGTACTTAAGCATCCTTCCAGGCCCCTGCAAACTATGAGCAGAAACCCTGGAAGCACTGTATTAATAAAAAACAACATGTTGCAAAGAAAACAAACAGTAATTCCATCTTCTTCATAACCCCTTGGAAATGTTCACACAATCACAGAAGTGCTGAAGTGGGAAGCAACCTCTAGAGATTGTCTAGTCCAAGTCCCCTGCTCTAAGTAGGACCTAGGATCAGCAGAAGTCTGTTGTCCAGGACTGTGTCAAGGATGGAGACCCCACAGCCTCTCTGGGGTACCTCTTTCAAAGTGTGCCCATGGTTCTTGTGCTGTCACTGGACACCACTGAAAAGGGCACGTCTCTTCTTCATTCCCTCCCGTCAGGTGTTTACACACACAATACTTGTATGCTAAACACTAAAATTACAGCGATTTTTATTACGGTATTTTCATATTAATCTTTGTGTTCCTAGCCGTTCTCTCTTTTTTACTGTATTTCACTCCCTTGCCATAATAATTATTTACAGTGCCCTCCTTTTCCCTCAATTTGCGATTTGCTTCTTCCGCTTCGGTGTGACTACACCCTCGCTGCCTGCCCTTCTTCCATTCCTTGCCCAACAGCCTTTGTCCACAGCCTCACCCCCCACACCCCCCAACCCTCACTTCTTTTCTTCTCCTTCTGGGATGGTCCTGTAGCAACTTTCCCCATCTCTGTCCTCTCATCACTTTCTCACCGCAAATGTATTTCCCCCAAGAACAGGTCACCAGGCTCTTCTACACTGCCAATACACTCCTCTCCCAAGTTTCACTTACTGCTCTCCTTCACTCTCCCCTCGAACAAGACTATTATTTCCCACAGCTCCACAAGCTCTCCTCAGTCCCTTTTAGGGACAGAACAGACAAACGGCAGAAACTGCACGTGAGAAACCTTTCTGCGGTAACGAGCTCTGTCATGCTTAAGACTCACTTGCAGGATAAAGCAAACCAAATCTATAAAATAACCACATGCCTATCTTCCACAGAAATACAGGGCTTCCCCTCAAAAGAAGATTTGCGAGGGTTTACTGGCAGGTGAGCAGCGAGTGAGTGGTCCACAGGGCTGCTTGGTGGTGGGAGCAGAGCAGTGCGAATGTGGCAGCTGGCTAATTATGCTGCAAAGAACTTGGCTATTTTTCAACTCCCTTTCTGCATTTTATCAGAAGACGTGTTGGAGACTGTGGAACAGGATGGAGATGATCCTTAGAGATATTATTTTTTGCTGCTTCTTCGAGGGAGGAGAAGAAATGGTCCGATACACAGGTTAGCTCTTGCTGCATACCGCAGAAGCTGCTTTCATCCACTTTTATGGGCTACCTAAGGAGTTCTGAAAGGAAAGGCTTAAGGAGAGCCAGAAGACTCAGGTAAAAGCCCACATTGCCTTTTAGTAAGCCATTACAAAACCAGCTGAACAATAAGAATTACAGAGTGAATTACCTCCAAAGTACAGAGAACGACCCTATAAATAATTTCCTAATCTACATAATGATGCGCTTTATGACCTCAAAATAATTGCTTTGCATATGGTACAACAAATCTAATAAAATACATATTAAATGGAAAAATTCTGCAAATACATGTTACTTAGAAACACTTCCCATCAACTTTTCCTCACCTTATCTTAATTTTTTAACACTTGAAACTTCATCAGGAATGTCTCAGCCCATTATACCTCTACGGTAAATGTGTTCCATGCAATTTGCTACATGAAGCACATTTCAGATAAAATATTAAAAGCTAGTAATGATCAAGAGCACTGAGCACCAGAAATTTTTATAGACTTAAAAGGAATTGTACTTGCTCAGCACCTTTGAAGAAGATGAGTTAGTCCAGGTTTGCATTACAGTGCACACCAAGGCAGCACTGTATAATTTGCATGTGCATAATTATTACCTTATGCCTTTATAAAGACATTCAGTAACATGGCACTTAGGAGCATTCAGCATGCCTTAAATTTTACAATTAACACTTTTATTTTAAAAATAAAGCAATAAAATGAAGTTGCACCAGTTTCTCTGTGTAATTGTTCCTCTGTCCCCACCGTAGTAATGAGTTTCATGCACCATTTCCCTGCTTGCAGCTCTCTGACCTATGAATCAGGCACTTCTCTGTGATGGGAAAAGTCATGCCTGACAGTTCTCTACAGAAAAGGCTCTTTATTTCTCTGCACCTTAGTTGAACCATCTGCAAAAAAATACAGGATAACAACTTCTATTTCACAGCATGATCACAAGAGTACACAATTTGAGTTACGTACTGAGCAATGATTAAAAAAAAATCATCGTATCTGGGAAGCTATTTGAAAGAAGAAAGCAAAGGTCACCATTGTGTGTGAAAAATAGAAGAAAAGAATATGTGTATGTCAAAGAATCATTCTGAATGAATTGTATGTCAAAGAATAATTTCTGCATTCCCTTCTAGTCAAGAAAACTTCAAATATAAAGAGAAAAAAACATAAAAAGAAAAAAAAAGAGAAAAAAAGGCTAAATCCAGTCTTTCCATTCACATTTTAGTCTGTACATTCAAAAGATATTTGTGGTGATGTCTTTGGATGGCAAAGAATGGTCCTTTAACCATGCAGATCTGTAAAAGATTCTCCTGGATAGGAGCTGGTAAGTTGGTATTAAAGAAAGATCCTTTCCATATTAGTATTTTCAAAACACGGTGGTTTTTAAAGTTCATAAGAAAAGTGAGGTCAGTGAATGAGTTAGCTTAAAATCTCAAAATAGCTATAATACAGTTTAATTTTTTTTTAATTAAAAATAAAAATATTTTTGTGTATAAGCATATAAAGTTTTCCTTATGAGCAAGATCTTACTCTGCCTGTTTCCACAACCTAGTCCTGATCCTGTTTATTATCTGTGGAGTGTGGAATAAATGTCTCAGTTCAGATATGATCCACAAAGATAAACCACATTCCTAAACTGTGATATTCTTGAACACAGATTATAACAAATATGAATTAGAAACTTTTCAATAAAATATTCTGGTTCATTTAATGATGTCATTCATATTCTGTTTTCTACCGAAGCATTGTGGTTTTAAATGAGATCTGTTGTTCTTCAATTTTGTCTGTATTTTTAGAGTTAAAGCTCTTTCAATGGATTCAGAAATGTATAAATGATATGCAACTTCCCAAATTCCTCAATAAACCATTTAGTAAAGTGCAAGGACTCATAATTCCTTAACACGTTTCTGTAGAAATCCCTGATTAAAAATCATGCTATTGTATTACTGACAGGTAAGTATAACCTGCAATGCTTCTGAATAGAAGCTTCTCCTCACAGATAATTCCTGAACTGTCCACACAGAGGTAAGTACAGTATGCACATCGAATATCTAAACAGTACTGAATACATGCCTCAGGGTATGTAACATGACCATGTAAATCAATCATCCTTCCCATGCTGCTCCCCAATGACTGACACAAACATTCCCACTGACTTGAACGGACTTTGGATCAGATCCTAAATACTCCCATGTCTTTTTCTTTTCAAGACGCTGCAGCAATGAGGAGTTAGATAGAAACAATTGCCTTTTTTCTCTTAGACTGAAGCCCAAAGACTGCAGGCATAATTCTCAATTCTCTGGCACACATCTGCGGTCCACAGGTTCTCCCTCAGCACTGGTATGAGGGGTAGGGTCAGAGAGAGAAGAAAATCTACATTTGATCCTCAGCCTTTAAGGAGCACCTGTCAGAATTTTGTTCCTTTTAGAAATGCAGTACAAAGACTTCTCAGGGCTGGAGCTGAAAGTGAATCACTGTACAGTTATGGCTAGTTGCTCAAGCCATGTTTATGCAAGAATCACTTCTCTTAAAAATGCCACATGCTCATTGTTATGAGAGAAGCAGCATGGAGAATATTCTTGTGTGACTTAAAAAATCAACACAAGTGACAGCAAAAGAAATTATCTGCCTCTCTTGAGGGACTTTTGGTGTTGAAAAGGTGAAAAAAGGACAGTGAATGAGAAAACTACAGAATGACAACAAGATGGAGTAGAGTAGAGGTTTATTATTTCTCCCACTTATCTGTGGCACGGCTAAGTCAGCCCCTCGTTGACTCTGGCAGCTTTATACAGATGATGCTTTTTAAGCATGAACTGTTCTCGAGCAGTATCTCCAATTCATTAGACGCACATACATTTCACTATAACATCAAGCATTAGTTTCTTGTTTTTCCACCTTTCCCCCTCCCATGCTGCTGTAGAGCAAATGGCAGCTTTTACTGACCTTTTACATCAGTAGCTTTCTCTTTCGGGGATTGAAATTGATGTTTCAGCGCATTGTCCTTGCTTTGTTATTTAAGAATATGAAGTGCCATGACTGTAGAAGATGCTGAGGTTACAGCTTGCTACACATGGCAACCTTAAAACAGTCAATGTGAGCAAAGTATTGCAAGGTGGTTCTTCCATCATTGATTTGCCATTTGTATTTTTCAAATCTGTAACCTCATCTATTATAAATCAACCACTTGTTTCTGTACTATGCTCTTGTTTTACAGTGAGCGCTAACAGAAAGGCAGGTAAAGTGATAAAGTGCTTACTGGCAGTTAAGACTAAGAGGATGTACCAGGAACAGTTCATACCTAAGAATAAATATGTTAAAGACATGTTACAGTTATCCCAAGCTGAACTTTACAGACATGCAAAAATCAGAATTACAGTTGCATTTAAGATTTCACTTAGGCTACGTCAATCTAAAATTGCAAACCCTATGTATGTACTTCAGTCCTGTTTTGTCACAGAATCATACCATGATGGTTACAGCATGATTATCATTGTGGGCCCAGTTTTTTAAAGCAGATTTTAGATTTGGGAGTTAGACTTGGGTGTACTACTTCAAGTTAGGAAGATAAATTAGTTTGTAGTTGTCAGCCAAGTTCAAAGGTCAAGGGAATGCTATGACCGCCCATTGCTGCTACCTTAACTGTCTGACAAATATAGAAAGAAAAGACTTTATCTGCCCTAAAATTTTGTCTCATGCTAAGTAACTAAGAAGTTAGCATGTCTTTTTCCTGATGGAGATAGAACTATAATATCACATACTGGGAATTCACCTCTTTTGTCCCTGGTGCAGTTAAACTTTTACCTGCATTTTATGCAAAGGATTTAACATTGCTGAGTCAGATACGAAGCATGGTGGTAGAGCAGATGAGGGGCAGCACCAGAGCTCCCGGGACTCCTTCAGACTTTTGCTGAAATTTTCTGTGTGTAAACATGACCCTGTTAATTTAGATTGGGAAGTCCCCTGTTTGTGGACATACTGCTAAATGAATACAACTTTTTTATCCGTTACAGAAACTAGTTCACTCTAAGAACACTAGCCTGATAGATGAACAAGTCTGACAGATCTTTGCTTTTCTTTTTGCCTTTTCATTTTGATTAAGTTGCACATTGTCACCCGTCACCATAACTAATAAATAAACATGCAATAGTTTAATGAAACTCTGCCCCTTCCATCTTTGTGCTACCTTAACGTTTGGTAAGACAACTTTGAAATATCTGGAACTTGCCTATAATGCTTTAATAATGTGACGCGATCCACTCATTTCTTTGATCATTATGGTGCTGTTTGCTATGCGATTGCAAGGAGTTAATTCCAAGAGGAGCTAATTGCTAGCAGACCAGAAAGCAGATAAATACTTCTGAAAGCCCCATTCCCTCAGCCTCAGTAAACTGGGCAGCTACTTAATACTCGGGCCATGTAGAAATCAGTATCGCAGTTGTGCAAGACAGGGAGAAGCCTGGTAGGAAATTATGGGGAAAAAAACACGAAGAAACCAGAGATTCTGAGAATGTTGAGAAAAATAATTCCCAAAAGGAGAGGAGAGAAAATCAAAGACTGCCTGGAAGTTGACTGAAGCCCACTTAACAGAAGTGGAGTACTTGGATCAAGACTGATTAAAATCACCTTCTCTTGTTATACGTTGTTGCTACAATTGAATTAGACAATAGTTTGTTTCAAATAAGCTGTTTTGGGTCACAACATTCATCTTTTCCCCAAAGAAATTGTGGAAATAACTCTAATGCAACCAGACTTTCTTGACAATTACAGCTTGTAGCAATGCTGCAGCAAATTGGTGCAGGAGTCATAAAAGCTGGAGCAGGGATCATTACATTGAAGAGTGCCATGAAATGTCTTTAAGAAATACCTGTAAAAACACAAACAAACAAATAAATAAAACTACTATTTGTGCAGTGGAAAACAGAAGTTTCAGTTTTGATCTGAAAGCCATATTCTGTAAACCCTAAAATGAACTAATACTACATTTCTCCTTTTTATGTTGAGAAGGTAGTACAATACAGAGAAGGGAATCCAATGTGAAGCACTTGGCTAATCTTGTCCTTTGAAAATGTCTTTTTCCACGAGAATATTAGCTAAGTAGGAAAAAAGCAGAAACAACTTCTTCCTGAAAGTCTTTCATCTTCCAGACCTTCAAAGTATGAACAGGACCATTAAGAAAAGCTATTATCTGACCTGACGTATTTACCAAACAAAAAATTATAAAAGCAGAATAGGAAGATGAAAGAAATGAAGCAAAATTATGGAAATGGAAGTGCTGTTGGCAAATAACTATCTGCAGACCTCATGACTCTCATACCATGGGCATAGTTCATATAAAAAAAAGAGTGTTAAGAGGCATAAGCTGTAGTGCTAAGTACAGTCACAGAAAAATTGAGAACTCCTTTGTGGCAGACCCACCTAAACATCCTGAGCCAAGTGGAAAAAGGACGGTGAGTCACATAAGTGCTGCCTGCCCTGACCATTGTCTCCCAGATTCACGACCAATTGGAGGTGAATGGATGTCGGTCTCATCCCTAAGGGCTGGCCTTTGCCAGAAGATATAGGAAGGCCAGTGACTCTCCAACTTAGGGAGCAGCTCCTACCAGTATGGGATTGCCTTGTGATAGACTTAAGAATCAAATTGAGTTTTTTAAAAGGTTTTTTTCACAAGAATCCAGCCTTTTCTTCTGGAAACACAGACTCCTTGCCTCAGCACACCATTCCACAGCTCAAATGTTTAGCTTTGCAAAGCTTCATTACACGTCTCCTACCTCTCACTTCACACAGCATTCCATATAGGAGCAATTAATTTCATTATATAATTTCTAAAGCTATTAAGTATAACACATACAAGAGGAGATAATAAAAACAATTAATTAAGTTATATGACACGGATCTACCTCTAAAATAGCTATTCTTTCACATTGATGGTGGGATGCAGTAAGAATTATGCAGATTATTTTAACTAATAAGCTTGGAATTGAAAGGAAATGGGGTGATAAAAACCCTGTGCAGTGAGCTTCACAGCCAGGCAAGGACATTTGGGTTGTCAAGCAGGTATTTTGGCAACAAAGAGTAAAGACCCGAAAGCTGTCTGTTCTGCAATGACTATATTACTACTAACTTGTTCAAATCCATCTTTGTTCAGTATGCTCTAAGCATATAACAAAAATAATTCATGTGGGTCTTATATACAAGATGTAATGCTGAAACCATATATATATATATAAATAATTTATAAATTCTCCTATTATTAGAGGATAAATATTATAAAGATATTTTGATTATTGCTCTGCTCATTTATAAACTTCATTTATTCATTCATTTTTTTGTGTTCTGGGTTCCCTGTTTTTTTCTTTTAACCTCAGTTGCTCTTTTTCCCGTATCTATTACATCTCTTCATCATGTAAATACCATTTATGACACTTTTCTTGCTGCTAAAAACTACTTGTTTTTTCTTTCAAGTTGGTTATCTCTTGATGAACTTTGATATCTACACTGTAAGAGATGCTGTGTATTAACGCATTCATCTTCCCCTAGGAAGAATCACAATATAGTGAGAATGTAAGTAAGCTCCAGCGACTAGTCAGCTACGAGATAACACCAGTTATTTGTCCAAATAGCACAGACTACATAAGGCCAGCTGGACCTAGCATCATCTAGGATGACTAGAGTGTATTACTTTACCTGCAGATAAAATGTGTCACCACAGAGGATCACACAAAATAAAATATTTTACCAAATTATTTTTCTAAAGTTTTTTCCTATCTTTCTAAAATCCTGTTGCTTAATATCTTGCTGATAGTACTATCAATTACACCCAGAAAAACTACCAAAAAAGGAAAAATACAGTACTGCTAACTTACTTCTTGAATTTCTTGGCTTTCTGCAATGTTAAATTGCTCATCTAATTTTGCACTGAAGCCATTCATAGACAACAGAACAATGGTTGTACTGAATGCGATGCAGCTAGCACTAGCAAAATTGATTTTCCAGCTTCTCTACCCCACCACAGTTGGCAAAGTCAGATGCAAATTGCATCCACCTGTACCAAGGAGATATTGACTTCCAGGAGAGCACAGAAAAAGTTACTGATGGGAGAAATGTCTTACTGTCAAGGAGAGTCTGGAGGAAGCATAGATTTTACAAAAATCCAGCACCCTCAAGTCTTCTTATTCTCTTAGGAGAATCACCTTTTTCTGAGGATGATGAAACTGTGGAGATTTGGGTTCACTTCTGATGTTGTAACATTTCTCTGAACAGACTTCCCACCATCAAGAGAATTTCAGACACAGTGAAGCACAGGTTCCTCAGCATTAATTGCTCACGGTATTTCGAAAGAAAGCACACAATTGAATTACAAAATGGATCACTGAACAATTTCAATCAAATTCTTTTTCTGCACATTGTTTTCAATGAAGCTTTAAAAGTCTCAAAATAAAATTCAGACTAAAGTTATCTCCCACTTGTTTAGACTTATTCTTAGAGAGTGCAATGGAAAACAGTTCCCATTACTACAATTCTTCCATCTTTTGTTCTGTGTGAAACTTTCAGAATTAGGTCTAAGCAAAATTACCAACACAAAGGCATCTTGTAATAAGTTACTATTTGAGCTCATGCAGTATAAGGTTCTATAAGGATGATTTCAGATTTTCATCTTGATTTTCTCTACCCAAGCCTTCAGAGTCACTTTCAGGTAGGCAAAGTTCATCTACGCTAAGTAAAGAAAGAAGGTCTTTACTCAAAGTTGTGAAATATTTTTGATCATGTTTGTTGTCAACATGTTATTTGGAATTAAGTTATGATGTCAGCTATTTCTTCTGCTCTAAAAAAGACCAGCTAAACTCTTCCTCTTCCTTGGCATCAAATCATGTACTGAAAGACCAGGCCACCTTGATTTCTGTTCTAGTCCAGTGTTTCAGAGAAAAATAAAGAATCAGAGAAACAGATTATGACAGGTAATCATTTGCAAACATACAACTCTTTCAACATCTGCCATGTTCAGCTTCATTTTATAGCAGCTGTCTTGGCAATATAAATTGTGCTTGGCTTCAGAGGTGCTCTGTGCCACACAGTGAAGAAAAACAATCACGACAACTGAAAAATAAAGCACAGTATGGGGGCAGGGAGAGGGGGCTGAGAATGTAAAAGCTCTTCACTTTTTCTAGCTTTATTTTAAAAGAAAGAGAATGTTATGTTAGCTTTCCTGTATTCTTTAAGCAGCATAGTTTTGCCAATGGAAGAAAAGTGACAACTGTTGCATTTATGAAAGGTGCCAAACAACCTCAAGCATTTCCAAAAGAATCCCCTGAAACAGCTGCAAAAAAGAAAGCAATTTAGTCCAGCACACGCAGATGACTTATGTCAGTAGAAATTATTGCTACAAGAAGTTTAGTTTTTTCTACAATCAGAAGCTATATTATAAACATTGCAAGAAAAGCAGCAATTGGGAAATATAAATTTCACAAGAAAACCATGGGTGAGAGAAGGTAACTTTGTGTGGAATACTACATCATCATCACAACTTACCTCATAATTAAATGTATTGTCTTCATTTTCTTTTTTAAATTCATGTTATACTGAGAAGCTTATTGTTATGAGTTAAATACATTAAAAATAATCTTGACAATATACCAAAGACCATACACTATATACAAAAAGAGTTGTAATATGCCTATTTCACTCAGCACTATTTTCCATAAATTTACAGACTACACACAGAAATGTTAACAATGTTAACACATACTGTCAATGTGTGTGTGAGTGTCTAGGTGCTATTCTGCTTTTGAAAACAGGTTAACCAAGGAATGAAATCATATATTTACAATAAATTCTCGTACAACACAACAGTGTGCAATACAAAATATTTGAAAAGTTGTCTGTAAGCAGCAGTGGGTTTTTCCTTGACCATACTGGTCTATATACGCCCAATACAGACCAAGACCTCCATGAGTAATAAACCCTTGACACAAAACATAGTTGAGACTCTTCAGTGGTGAATTGGGAAGTATTTCAAACACAATGTGAAAGCAAACCTTTCCTCACTATTTGAAAAGACAAAAAACTTGTCCAAAAGCTCCAAAAAATTTTTTTTCAAATTTTTCCCTCTGTATTGTTAGAGAAACAAAAGACATTGATTCAGAAGCCTACTACTAAAAACAATGTTAAAGCATGTACACAAAGTTTAGTCTGTGCTTGAACCCAGTGTTTTCAACAATATATTTAAATGTGTGCTTATGTCCCAGAGGATTTAATGAGATGCCAATATTGAAAGAGAATAATTTACAAATCTTACCACCAAGCATCTTTAAAATACATACATATTTTCATCCAATCTTCCATTTAATCATATTAAGTAAAGTATTTATTTCTATCTGTCATATGGCATGATAAACCATCTTATCAAAATTACGAAGTCATTCTCATTCCCCCCCCCCATTTTCTTTCATTAAAGCAAAGCTTAATAATTAATGTAATTCAAGTAAAATGGAAAATAAAGTGTTCCAGAGGATAGGATGCAATCTTGGAACCACTACACCTTGCAGACATATTTTTCATCCTTGATACAACTTCCTGCCTGTAAGGATCTGTAGGGACCTGTAAGGATCTAGAGCAATCTCCAACACCAGCTGAGTGAAAAATGAAGCAGCTTCTTCCTCACTTCATTCAGTTGACTTCCTCTGTAATCTACTAAGGAGCATCCAAACTTTACTCTGAAACAGCAAGCATGCCTCCTGCAGCTCCCTGGTATTGCTGGATAAATGAAAAGTCTCCAAAAGTCTCAAAAAGTCTATTTCTAATTTTGTAGCAAATCACATGCTGCAGCTCTATTGGATGCATGAAACAGAGCGCCGTGTTTCTGTCTGACTGAGCTCCTGGAGGCTACCACAGAGGTAAAGCCTTGAATCAAGCCTTACACATGCTTGCGAGTCTGCCCAAAGTCTTGCAGGGGTTGGGGAGGGTGGGAAGGCATAAGCGGTCCGGAAAACACACTACAAACAGCCTATTTTTGAGCCTATGAGCTAAATTCATGCCAGTAAATAAAGTATAAATTACTGAACACAGAAACAGATGGATATTAAGAAAATAACTGAAGCATGCTGGAAATGAAAATATTCATCCGAGTTGTAACTCGAGTGTGTAATCTCTAATATACACATTCATCTTAGAAGGACACTGTCAAGCTGTTCCTCATAACTTTCCCAGCATTTGTTACCAGGTTGCAAGCTTGTAGAAACTTTTGGATTGGCAGTTAGAGGCTGAGTTATTGCCAGGCCAGAGGCGCTACTGCAAGTGTCAGGCTGAGCTTTCCCTACCAGGACCTACGCTACGGCTCATGGCAACGCTGGGACCACTCACAGGTGTCTTATCTTTTTCATTTGCTTTCCCTTTCTGCTGACTTCTTCACAGAGTTGCAATAACAGAACAAAATGAGACAAAGCGATGTAACTCTTTACCGTTTTACTCGTGCTTTGCTAATCCTTGAAGCATGTCAGTTAAAATCTGTTTCCCTAAGAGGACAAAGAAATCCCAAACAAGCTTGTCTATTTGTCAGCATAAGAATGCCAAGAAGGTATTCATACACTTTGGAAAAAAAAGAAAGAAAAAAACCCCAAACCCTGTTCATTTGCTTGTAAGATAAAATGCAAAGAAAGAATTAAAGGCTTTTGAAAATATAAAACCAGCCACTGAAATACATCCTACATTTCACAGCGAAGACTTCTTACCGAAGCAAGCCTTCGTTACTCTACTGATACAACCATGTTTTTGTAACACATCTAACCTAGTTCTAATGAATGTGGTTCAACTGTTCTTACCAAACAGCTTTCTCCCTCGCAAACTAAGCCATCTCTGTACTTCCAAAAATTCTCATTGTGTTTATAGGGGAATTTAGTATATCTTATGACTCAACAGGAGACTGAGTCCATGGGAGTGCACGCAGAAGCGCAGCAGATTAATGTAGTGCCAACCTATTCTGGTTTGCTTTTTAATTAGAGAATAAATAGGAAGGCAAATAACGTGTACAAGCAGGAAAAATAAATGCATAAATTCAAGTGACAGATTATGTTTCTAATAACAACAAAACATGGTTGCTTGCCAAGGTTATAATATGGTTTAATTATGCCACAGGTAAGATTTGTGTATAAATCATATTTAGGACACCTCACACCAAAGAGTGAAAGAATTCATTAAAATGTATTTGGACAGACACTTAATCATTTTCACAGAGCAATTATTTTTGGAAACCCAAAGAAACATACCTCTGTCTCTAAAGGGACTGAAATTACAAATGGGTACCTAATTTTTAAATCTTTTGTCCTTGGAGAAGTAAAGAAATCACTTCTTCTACAGGACTGGAAGGAGAGAAGAAAAATTAATACTTGGGTGTTTTGAATAACTGAGAGGTATTCAGAGTCTTATGCTATAAGCAAGATGAATGAGCCAGGAGGGGAGAGGGACAGGATGAAGAAGCCAGAGTAGAAAAATAGATTACTGATTTTTACGATCAGACAGACATCACACTGTGGCAGTCATGCATAATAAGCAACATATGATTCGCATTTCCCTTTAATTTCATGGACGCTCTGCCTAAGAGGGCTCATTGGTTTTGATTGTTTGTTTTTATTCAGGATGATTTGACAAAATTAGCTTTCGCTGTTCCTTCCTTTATTGTTGATGTTGTTATTTTGCACAGTATTTTAGAAAGAAAATGGACTGGTAAATGCTACTGATCTGAACAAAAAATCAGTGATATCCAAACCTTAAAATCAAATTGCTTGGAAGTCGAACATGACATCCTAAGTTAGGATTTCCACTGTCTGTCCAAGCAGCCTGAATCAACGTGATGAGACTAAAACAATGTTTTCTATTCAATTCCTCTANTATATATATATATATATATATGTTTGCCCTCTGTTTCACATAATAATTGCAAGTTGTTCAATAGCCACACAAATGAAACAAATGCTGGCTTGGTCTCTTAAAGTGAACTTTATGTGAGGAACTAGAAGGTACTTGATGTGTGACTCCTCTGACATCCCATCAACCCATGATACCACTACATAACACAGGAAAAAAAAATGACATCTTTGGCACTGCTGTGCTTCAGACATACGAGCTATCTAAATGTGAATTGATCTGATTCCTTTGCATAGCAGCATTGCTGAGAATTTTGTCCTTCACTATATATAATAATGCTGAACCTGTAGCCTATGAATCTCTCCATATGATTTTAATATGTAATCTAGAGAAGAATGAGCTTTGGTTTTAAAATAATAATACACATTTAGAGCAACTTTTCATACACCTCTTATAATAGTTTCCATTTTACGTCCCTGTAAAAGTATCTCAGACTATTTGTTGGAAGGAACATTTGGTTAATGTCTATTATCAACTATAATAAAAATGGATATAAAAGTATAATCAGATGCTTTAAGTCTCACTAAAGTGCATGCTACTAAGAAGAGCAGACTGCAAGAATCTCAAAGGATTAAAAAATTCCATATTCAGGGAAACAACTTTTATCTAACTCTAAGGAACACTTTTAACAACATGGCAAGAGATGTGAGCAAAGCATAAAACCAAGACAGAATAAGGACACAACAAACCCTTAACAAGAAAAAAAAGAAGAGAAAATGTATGTGCATACAACCAAAACAAAAACTAAAGCCACAAATCAAATCTGATTTAAAATGTGGTTTAGCAAAAGATCTGGAAAAATGTACAAACAAGAAATATCTGATAAATCTACAAATCTATAGACATTCATATTGGCTAGGTCTGACATTACTAGGTAGTATTTCAGGAACAAACATGCAACAAAAGAAACTTCCCTTCGTGAAGTTTGATTTTTCCTCTTACAAGTAGTACAGTTACTACTGAAAAGACAGTAGGTACATTTAGCAACTGAAAAGCATTGCATTCTGCACTCTGAATACTGTTAGGAAAGAAGAATCTGAAGAGTGCCAAATTTCTTGACCTTCCAGCCTAACTGGATTTAATTTTTAAATGGACCTCCATAAGATTCATTCTGTGCTCAAAAAAAAGGAGTAATTTGTGGAGGATAAACTATTTTTTGCAAAAGAACAGCGGATGAAACAATGAAATGTCTTAAGTACAAAACTATCATGAAACCAAATAACAATTTAAAAAGCTATTAAAAAGATTCTGGTGCCCTGTGACTGGCATGACTGAAGAATTGCTTCCGATTTCTAGCAGACCAGAGAACATGATTTTCTTTAGGGCCAGTCATGACCTGTTGTTAAGACCTGATTCAAACCTAATGAAGTCAATGGCAGTATCACTGTCTGCTTATCAACTGACAGATTAAAACACGAAACCTAAGCAATAACACCATCTTGAAGAATGTTGCCTCAGAATGATACTAGGTCCAGAAATCATGTCTGGAATGTAAAAAGAAGGAGTGTGAATGTCAGGTGAGCATAGCAAGAGAGGTGATTGAAATTTGCAGTATATTTGCAGTATATTCTCATTAGCGATTCAATAGTAAAGTTTTAATAAAGTAAAATCTACCTTCCCATCTTCTTTGGAAAGAGTTTTGGGGAAGGCAGACCCCACCATGAAAGACACAATATATTTGTGATCTCACAGAATTTGAGAAGCAGAAAGGAGAATAATTATGACCATTATTACATAAAGGAAAAATATAAACATAATACTTTAAGTCTATGGCATATAGAAGATGAAATAAGACCTTCTGATTCCCACTTCTCTACTAGTATGGCAGGACAACGCTGTCATACTGCAATATGTACATATTGTGGTATAGATATAAAGTAGCACAAATATTTACTTAACCTGGCTGAAACAAAATCATTCCAGAAGAGGACCATTTTTTTTTTTTCATTTTTAAATATACACAAAGCATTTATCTTACCAGCTTTTATAAGGCACAAAGGATTATCTTTAGATGTCACAGTGGAAGCAGCTTCAAAAATTCTTATATGTGACTCCCTGAAATGAACCTTGGTTGGCCTAATTTTAGACAACAGCTTTTCTTTGCAATTGGCTTTTTTTGTCTGAAATTTTTTCTTGGAAGTTACAATTTATTATTTCAATCCTTCATCAGCTGCCTGCCTCGGAACTGTGTTGTAATTGTTTGATTACGTGTAATAAACTTACTTTCCTACCTGCAACACACTGTAACACAGAGACGTGCAACTTAGATGACTAACATGATGCATTATTGAACAGCCCAAATTAAAAGGGAATGCAATTAAGGCTGCTATCTGTCTGGATGATGGATGCTCTTTGCTTTCCTCTTTTTAAATCATGAATCTAGTTTTCTGTCTCACCAGTTCAGCTTGTAATTCCTCCACAAAAAATTTTTAACATGCTGTGTTCACAGGAAAGTGGCAACTCTCTCCATCCCA
>VYZV01013488.1:29621-40777 GCA_013401275.1 Pandion haliaetus | reverse complement strand
GGATTGACTATAGAAGCATACTGCACACAGAGCACGTTTTCACTCAGAAGTAATCCAAGATTCTGCTAAAAACCACCACCAAAGCACGGTAGGTAGGAGAGATCAGATCTGCTTCAAAAGCATGCCATTGATCCAAACCAAAATGGATGCTTACATAGACAACCCTAACCCCTCCAAATGAAGACAACAGACAGGATCCGCCTACTGACCCAGTAGCTTAAGCTAAGACAGAGGCACACACTTGGTAGAACAGACTGTAGATAGCAACGCTTTTAGATATTATAGTAGTAGGGACTAATAATTATAACTACTGTCTTCACTGAAGAGTTTAAATCTTAGCTGTTGAACCCAGCTGTTCCCATCTCTAGTTTTACTGCTCCCAGTGTATCTGAAGTAGCAGCATGGCTGCATCTGTATAGCATGAATAAAAATGCATACAGAACAGATATGAGAAACTATTGCAAAGAAGTCTGTGATAGGACAAGAAATAAAGACATCATTCATTTAGCACCCTAACTACTGGCTCTCTAATTCTCAATAGATGATATCACAGAGGGGTGCAATGCTTATGCCTTTCTTTCAGTATCAGCCACTTTGCTACAGCAAAAAACCCAAACTCATGCAGCAGTATGAGTTAGCTTCTCTATGACAGAGTGCATAAAATACATTAGAGCACAACCATTCAAATTTGCCTTCATCATGTTCCCAAGTTTTTCTTCACTAACAGTGGCCTCCTCTCCCTCCTAAAAATAGGAGTATAAAGTACATTTGCACAGCTTGCCACAGGTCATATTTTAAGCATGCCATTTAGCATGGCTTTCTCCAAGTCAATGAATATAAACACAAAAGGCAAGGAACAAGGTCATGCTCTGTAGTCTTGAGGCAAGGTTAGAGAGCTACAAGCTCCATGAATTGAACACTAATCACTCAAGTAAAACTCACATGCTTCATTTATTTAAGTACTGAATGGGACACAGAAGCTGGAAGGCCAGTTCATTATACATTTATGGTACCGATAGACAGCAGGTTCAGGTCAGCTTCATTACCAAGAAAGATTTTTTTTTTTTTTTTTTACTTTTTCTGGAGGGGCACATGTCAAGGATATTCTTACCTCCTCTTCTTGCTGATCATGAATAAGCTCTGTAACCAACAGGTCAGAGCCCCAAATTCAACCTGCTACGTCCTTCGTTATCGCAAAATCAGTTACAGACCATATTGACAGGCAGCCCAAGTGCAAAAACCTGCTCCCAGCAAGAGACTGCCTTTTAATTTTCAGGTCCCTTTATCTGCACCATCCTCTGATAGTTCCCAAATGGATCCACTGCAGACTATTCAGAGGACAGATCAGCACTTAGTTCATAGCCATTGGGTATGTCACTTTAAAGCATGCCCACTTGGCACGCAGAGCAGGCTACAAAACTATCTAGCAAACCCAAGCACCAGCTTTCCACTCCCATTGGACCTGGGCAGAATCTGTTGAAAGCTGTACATCTTCTCCACCTGGTTGGTTAGAACTACCTACCTGACAAGCACTGCTGAAGGCATCTCTGCTGCTGGCAAAGCTCTGTAGTTCCATGGGTAGCCGTGCTGAGCTACAGCTGACTGCTGCCAGAAGAGGGAAGTCTTACTCCCTTCTCTCTACACCCACACTGCTCTTTCCTTCTGCTAATACACCCAGCCTTACATTCCTACACTTCACTGACAAGGCAAAACCTTTTTATAAGAATAGTTACTCACTGGAATGGCAGAAAGTACTCTCAGGTTTTTTTCTTCCTGCTATTTTAGTGAGTCAAATCGGGTCACACAAGGAAGACTGAACGAATACCTTGTACTCCCTCTGCAATCAGCAAAAGCCCCTTGCAATCCTCCCCACAGGTGTGGCTTTAAGACTTTATTTTTAATAGCCTTCGCAGCCATAGTGGACTGAGGAGCAAATAAAAAAAATGCTGACCACGATAACATTCAGACTGGAGCTTGGACCGTACCCTGAGCTCATACAGCACCAAGTACTGTGGAGTCCTGGTCAATACTGCAGGTCTTCAGCACTACAGATGCAGCACAAATGTAGGTCTACTGCAGTGTAACAACTCAAGCTAGTCATAGGCCCTCCAGCCACACGTGTTTATAATAAATACTAATGCCTGTGCCATGCCAAGCACATGGTCCATATTGTTCAGACATTGCAGTGGCTACTAGCATCACTAGCATCTTACACTGATGTTATGAGCACCAAAGATGCTTGTCTGCCACACACCATGGGATATCACTTCCTGAAATTATTCTGGACTGAAAAAAAAAAAAATTAAGAGTACAGAAAACTTTGTGAAGGCCTTTTGCCAGCAACTGGCTATAAGACGGAAACAATATCATGGCTCAACCACCTTCAGCAATAAACTTCCCCAAATTCAGCCATAACTTTATATTTCTCTTGTTTCCCTCATTCAAACATCAGAAAGGTATTCATTCCTACCCTACTTTTCAGAGCATAGCATTGAGCCAAGAGTTCAACATGCCTGTTTCAACACTGTTGTACCTATTTTCAATGTGCAAACAGTCTGCTTCCTCCTCTGTACAACAGGTGGCTATGTGACTTGCCCTACTGCTAGGGTTGATTTGGGGGACAATGGCAGAAGAAATCGAGGAATTCTTACTTCTACATTAATTCATACTCTGAACCTAAGTACCCAACTTAGATTATTTAGCCATAAATATCTGTAACAAGATGTCACTGGTTAATAAGTTAAGGGTGGCTCCTCCTAAACAGCAGGTCTGCACAGGAATACTTACTAACCCTGCACCTATAGTCCTCCCAAAGAGATCATGATCAACCCAATCCTTTCCCCTGCAAAAGAATCAGCTCTCACCTTAGAACCAACGTATACAGCTTCCTTGTCATTTAGCTCCTTATACCATAGGTTTGTTCCTTAAACTTTGATACCAGTTCACAGGACTACTATCTCACTAAAGCAGAAATAATTCTTAACACCTGCATTTAAGAGGAAGAATATTACAAATAACTTTTTTCAACTGCAGCAAAGACCTAGTATCTCCTCTCTTTAGCTCTTCATAAAGACCAATTTACTGCCTTTTGGGCACAAGGGACACATATAAAAGCTCTGTGGAAGGAACACACATTAAAAGGACTGTCAGCAGCAGCTTTCCCCCCCCCCCATGTTAGTTTTAAATACCTTAAACACAGACAGGCCTGGGCAGAGATCCTTTCCTCTTCCAGCTCACCTGGTAGCTCATTGTGCAGCCTCATCAGGGGGTTCCCCCCCACACCACAGTCTGCAAGTGCCCTTACTGTTGGCTCAACCTACCTCTGCCCATAATCTAGGGGAGCTGGAGAAAACAAATTAAGCCGTTTATGCTGTTGCACTTCCCTATCAGCTACCACAAATGTAAATGGAAAGCCAGCAAGGAAAAAAAAAAGTCATTCTGGTAGTAACCTTGCAATGAAGAGGAATACATATATATAAGCACTAAAAGTAGCAGGTGGCTGTCCTCTCAGGAGAGAGGTGCTAGCACTTGTGGTGCTTCCACTGTGCTCTTCACAACCCTGCCAGTTTCACCCTGTACTCACTCAGTGGGTGTTTTACAATTAATTAGATAGCCTATGGCTTTTTCATTTTTTAATATTTAATTTCCTCCCCACAAGTTCTCTCCCCAGCAGTCCAGTTACCCTTTGAGCTGAATTATAGCTCTTTCTCAAGGCCCTGCCCCTCCGCAGGAGGTGAGACCATGGCTTATTATTTCAAGGTCAGATTGCCTGTGCTTAATAAGCTGGTGCATGCCCACAAACTTTTCAGGGCTTTTTCTAAGGGGAATGATTTCCTGCCTGAGCCTTCAGGCAGGGACAGAAAGCTGCTATGGCCAAGAGCAGCACTTAATTCAGCACACACCATGAATCCCATGTGGAAAGAGGGGCATCTGTGCAGGTATGAGAATTACACCTTTGAACAGCCTGGGTCCTTCTTCATGGGACACACCACAAAGCAAGAGTGAGAATCTGAACCTATCTCTGGAGGAATCCCACAAATATCACTTTCTTGACCCTTTCTGTATGTGCATATGGCCGCTGAACCAGGACAACAGAGATAAAGTAATTACAGCACACAGCCAATAGTGCACCTCACTGCTGCACACCCCCGCACCAAAGCAGCACAGTGCCAGGAGACTGACCTGATACCAAGGGGCAGAAGTAATTCCCTGCTTCATTCACCTCCCTAGGGCTGGACATGGCGAGAGGGATGCTCAATTCCCTCCTTGTTTACTTCTCCCCCTCGCTTTATCCTCTAGACTGGGCCTATTTCTTCCCATTGCCTTCAGGGCAGTTAATCCAGCACTGTACCACCTCCAGGCCCAGTACCTCCCTCCACAGCCCCCATACCATTGCCTTAGGATTTTAAACTCAACTCAGCAGCTTTATCTGATATTTGTAGAAAGCAAAAAGATGAAACCAACCCAGACTCACACCACAAGCTGGGCCACCTCCTCCTCCGCAGCAACTCACAGGCTCCTTCCCCCACCAGCTCACAGACTGCAAGCCATAAACCAAATAATATTTACCAGCACTTCATCCTAGCCTTTTACCCACATACCTTTCTAGAGCACAGCTCCTGAAAATACCTCTCCTGCCTCAGAGAATCACCCATTTAAGGAAGGGGTTAGTGAGCCTCCCCCTCACAGCTGGGCTCCTCTTTAATGGTGGCTCTGCCATGCCAGCTGCAGCTAGTCACACTGATTGCTCCCTGCTCTGGGGCTGGTGTGTTCCCACCAATGTTGGTGGGCTCTCGGGGGTTGAAGGAAACGTTTGGAGGAGTTCACAGCTCCAGGGCTGTTTACTTTGGTTCCAGGAGGAAGAAGCTGGGTGTTACTTGCCTGATAAGCTGGAGGTGCCAAGGTGTTGCCTCCCACATGATCTGGGGTAGCTGTGTGCACAATCAGTCCCAGATCAGAGCTGCAGCATGGCACTGTGGAGGCATTGGTGTTCCTTTTTGCAGAGCTAAGAGGCTGCAGGTGCTAAGCTGTGGTTTGGTGAGGGGAACTAGACTCATGGGAGAGTTCCCCTTTTCTGCCTTTCAGTGGCTAGTGAAAGGACAGCTCTTCGCACAGCATGATTTTGAAGGGAATAGAGCCAGAGGAGCTGCCTGCACTGAGCAGTCTCTGAGGTCCAGGACTTGCTCCAGCAGCATGGTGCTGGTCTCTGCTGGAATTGGGGGGAAGGTGCCACCAGTTCTCCCCTAATGCCAGAAGAAAATAGAAACATGACAGTGAACTCCTGTTGTGCACGAGGCAGCAGGATTGCCTCCTCTCTGTGGAGGACTTGGACAATAGCCAGAAGCTGGAGGGTTGATGCCTCCGTAAACAGGGAAGTCTGAGTGCACTTAGAACTGTTTGGCTGCCTCTGGGTCCCTGTGAAATGTCTTTATTTCACTGTTCCTAATTTCTTCTCTCTGCCATGTGTTTTTTCACAAACTCAGTTGCACACTGTTTCTTTTTCTTCCTTTTGTTGGAATCTCCTTTAACCACTGTTTTTTTTCCCTTGCTGGGCCTCACCTCAGCTCTGCCTGTTGTACAGATTATCCTGCTACCTGTGCCTGCTGCTGGGGTTGTGAGGTTGCCTATAAGATGAGGTCCAACTCCTGGAACCTGAAGTGCATCAGTGATACTGAAGAATTATTAACTGGCCAGGCCAAATATGACTCTAAACAAGCAGCATCTTTTAACAGTCAGAGGTCACCTTCACTGGTCTAAAAATGCCTAATTCATGTTTTCTTAGATGCCATTCATCATGATCAAAGCTTATATCTGAGCCTGGCAAACTCAGGATAGATGAGAACTCCTGAAAGCCATGAGTAGTTGATAGCCTTCTGCTGTGATTAAGAAGAAATGATTAATAATGTCATTTCCTTTAGACAAGGAATCTCTAGAGGGATGACCCCAATCACCTTGTGTTTCTGGTAGAGAAAAAAAGTTCCTGGAGGTATCCCCCACAATTTCATACTGTTCATTCTATTATGCTGATACCCTCCACTGGTGAGTTCTTAAGGAGGCGGATGTGTTCTGATGACAGAAAATGGCCAGTGAAAAGCTGTTGAATAAGGAGGAAGGATAATCCAGTATTTTTTCACATACACTGAACTTGGGGAAACTCGTTTCAAGTCCTGGCTCTGCCTTGGACTTCATATGTGGCCTAGTGTTTTTCCCTAGTCTGCAGAATGTAAATGTTACCTGTGAAATGTGGCATGTGCAAAGGTAAATACATTTAGAATTGTTAAGTTCTGAGATACTATGGTAGTGAATTGTTGGCCACCTAAGTAATGGATTAACATAAAATTATCAGTTCTGAATACAAATGTCTTGTGACTGACAACTTTGGAGATGTCTAAATTAGCAAATAGTGCAGATCATTAGGAGTGGATCTGTTAGTTAATGGCAGGGAACTAATATCCATGCTACATATGCATTTTAGGGGGCTCTGTTCTGGACTAGGTCTGTTCTGATCCTATGGACTGAATACCCATTAGTGGCTGGAGAGCATTAGGTGAACTCCTGAAAATATCTTCCCACCTAGTTTAGTCCAAAAGGAATTCTAGGTTGTTTATTCTGAGACTGCTTCATGACATAACCAAAGCGCAGTAAGTGAGGGGAATTAGATTTGTTTCAGAAGCCCACTTCTAACCCTAAAATAATCATGTAGATTCATTCCAAAGTGTACTCCTATAATTCTCAGAACTGTCATTTGCTTTTGTATTAAATAATATGCTTTCAGTCTGCAGAATTAAGGAAGCCTGGATTTCCACTGATTACTGCCTTATATTCTTCTATCACACAAACCCAGTTCCTCTACATGTTCTTCAAACTTGCAAACGCTGTCTCTTCATCTTCCTCAAATACCCAGTTCCTTCCACATCTCCAACAACCCAATACATTCCTACATCCCTTAGCTTTTTGGATGACTTGAATATATGTGTCCTCTTACAGGACAGCCAATATGTGTCTCCGGATGGTCAGTTGGGCATTATCTTTCAGAACATGTATTTCTGTTGAGCACTATGTGACTGTTTTCCCTAGGTGTACAGATGTGGTTGTCTTTCCTCTGTCCTGCCACCAATTTTCTTTGAGTTTATAGGAATCAAACATATTTTGACACTCCTTTTCTGCTTTCAGATCTGGTTGGAATTAGCCAAGCAGCTCAAAAATTGTTAGGACAGAGAGAGAGAGAGAAATCATGCAATCATGTATCCTTGCTGCCATAAGAAAGCAGTTTAAATATAGGATATTCATGCTCCTGTAATCACACCACAATTTCATTAAAAATATGACACCATTGCAAAGGCATTGAATACTAAAACTTAGCTGCCCTCACTGCAAGCACGTGACGTTTACATTGTAAATGTGCACACTCCCAGAGGGCTATAATAGTAATTTACCCTCTAAAGTCCCTCCTGGCAGCATTACTATACACCATCCTTAGAAACATTTTAAGTATGCTAAAGCCCACTTTTCATTAAAATTGAATTATGACAAGTTTCAGAGAAGGAAAAAGAGGGAGGGAAATTACTCTGTTCTACTACAGCCATGTGAAGGATACCTGAGGTAAAACCAGTTCATCTACAGCAGGCTAGCTAGCCAAAATGTCTCCCATCACTTTTTCCAGGCTCTAAGTTTTAATTAAACAAACAAAAGTTTAATTATTATGACTGTGAAGAAAATTTTCAACATACTGTAACATATGTATGAGCATGCTGCAAACAGCAACAATAGGTCAGAAAAGTGCAGACAATTCCATAATGCCAGACACCCATTAGTACAAAGTCCCAGTAAGGAAAGAAGGTTTATTCTTAGTACCTATACAACTGAGATAGACTGTGCTGAAGACAGGAATATTGTAAGGAATCTATCATGTCAGCAGGCTAGCTCTCTTGCTATAGAGGACAATGCCATCACACCACTTATTAAAAAACAAATGCATAAGCTTGTAGCCACTCCAGCTTCCATTTCCGAGCACATTTAAATGCAACTGGGCACATATGACCTGTTTGAGACTTTTCAAACCAAGGACCAAATGCTCTGTTTCATTTTTTTCACCTCTTAAAAACAATGAAACAAAAATGCATTCCTTGAGACTGAAGGATGTAGTCTGAAAACTCTTCTCCCTGCTCTCCATACTGGAAGTTCTTTTGCCTCCACTCTGGAAGGCAGTATTTCTATGCCCCATGACATAGAAAGAATTTGAAAATAGGTGTTTTCCATTGCAGTCACTTGTTTCAGAATCCTGGATTCCACCAATTGCTGTACATAAAACACCATAGATGAAAAAATAATGCAAAATTCATTCAGGCCTAGACAGGATGAATGATTTTCCATATGGCCCATTTATGCACATTAAGAATTTCAGTCTGTGAGATTTTACACCTTCCTAGGTCTTATGAAAACATAATGTACCTCTGAATGCATGTTTCTGAGCTGCAGATGTGAGCTTGCTGATGGAACAGTAAGGACTGCATTACACTTGACAGTTACCTCTAATAAGGCAAATTATCTTTGTTCTCTACCATACCTTTCACAAATATTAAGAACTACACCCCAGATGTCAGGCTCAAGTCCAGACTCAGCATTTTCAAAAGCCTGAATGTCTTTAAACCCAGGAGCTTTCTTAAGAACTATCCACAAGTCAAACAAAAATGACAGCATCAGATGTCACAAGTGAAGTTTTAAAGGTACATTCTCAGCAGAGATTTGGAAATAAAACGGGAGCTGATGAAGCATTCCTATTTGCACAGATGCAGGGACGCTGAAGCAAAGAGCTGGACATGCACGCAAGGTGGTTTGAGTAATTCAGCCACAAGAAATCGATACCAAATACATGAACATGCCTAGGTTCAGCTTTATTGCTGCCTCTTCAAAGTGAAACCACAGGCTGTACCAAGTATCCTTCCTTGTCCCTTCTCTTCATTCTGTCCACTCAGAGAAGTCACACTGCCTCCCGTACACAGCTAAGTCCTCAATGGCAGAGCTAAGCCACTACTCCAAGAAGTCAGCCAAGCTCATGCAGCAGCTTGTAGCAGATCTCCTGTCCTTGCTGATGCTTACTACCAGCAACAGATTCTTGCAGCCTTCTCAATACTTTGCTTGCCCACCATTTACCACCTGAACCTTCATTAGCAATCCCAACGGAGAGTCCAGGGAGCATGAACTTTGCAAGGTGGGACACTTACCTTCAAGAAGCATTCAGCATCTTCAGCACTGCCTGTTTACAGCTCCTGTGAACAAGAACTATAGAAAAAACTTGCAGGATTAGGTCCTACTTGGTAACCTTTGTAAGAGGTTAAACAGTGCTTTGCCATGGCACTGCAAAAGTAGGAAAATTCCTGAAGTTTCAAAAGCCATCAAGCCAGCTCTTTTCATGAGTTCTAAATTCACTCAGAAATAAACCTACCACTGTAGCTAATGAACCAAACAGAACAAACCCTGAGAAAATGACACATACTGCTTTAAATTGAAATTGAATCACAAAGGTAAACTGCAGTTTGTACCCCAAGCAGCAGTATCCCACAGAGATTTAGAATAATATCTGTCCTATAACTAGACTTCAATATATATTAATATACAACTTACTGTCTTCCAGATTAATTGAAGAAAGTGGAAGAATGGCAGGCATGCAATTGTGAAAGCTTGTGTTCCTAGCTCTGACACAGACTTCCTGTACCACTCTAGTCGCATCGTTTAGCTTGTCCCATCAGAGCTATAATAGCCCACAGGAATGCTGGATAACAAATATATTAAAGACTGGAAGAAGATTAGACACCCCTTAGAAGGCAGATGGCAAAGAGACACCACCTATGAAAGACTTGCTGAACTTCTACAAAACTGTGTAACTAAAAAAAAAAAAGTACATACAACTTTATTGTGGGTGAGGCTGTACATATCTGATCCTGTCACCTCCAGATGGCAGGAAGATTCTTCCTTCCAAGATATTAACAGCTATTTAATGGGCTCTTGGTATTTTAAGGACTGTTTAGTGTGTAATACTGCTTTTATATATACGATGCAAAGTGACATTCAGCTGGAAGTACCTGTCTCAGAATCACAGCAGCTAGAACCAGTGACACCTTCCTATTTTATAATGCTGGCATAGCTGAAGAAAAACCTATTATTTACATACTCTTCTGACTGCATCTGCTTTTGCTCCTAAGTGACATTAATCTAGCCTCTGTTTCCAACAGGCGGGAAGATACCTCTCTGAGACTGTCATTAGGCTGCGAATGGCAACGATGCTCAACAAATGCCATGTCAAATGAGGAACTGGTGCTGCAGCAGATCACACAATACATCCTCTGCCAGAGCATCTCTGCCAGGCAAGCTGGAGGGGAGACACCGAATGTGCCCAGCCCCAGCCGATCGCTTTACAAACACTGCATATTCCACCTCGCAGGTCTGAACGGCTGCTCAAAGCAGCTGTTGCAAACCCAGGGCAGGTTTTCCTTCCTTCCTTTGTCTTGCCCACAGCTCACACAGAACGACTTTCCCCACATCCTGCTTCCAGCCCTGGAGGGATAACGTGCTACGGCAAACCGCTTCTCCAAGATGCTGCAGGTAAACTTGTCACAACTGTCTCTAGCTGTTCCTATGAATTTCAGCATTAGAAAGACAGCATTAGCAACCACCCCAGGGGTGCAAAGGCTCCGTCGAGTCCCGGGACGGAGTACAGTATTTGAATTATCCCTGCTGCCCAGCCCTGACGTTGCAGACCACGTTGGCGAACACAAGCATAGATCCCGACCTCCTGCGCTTCATTCTCCCCGAACCTTTGCAAGCGCCGCTCGCTCCCGCCGCCCTCCGCGGGGCCGGCTTCGGCCAGCGGGGCAGCAGCCTCGCTCTGCCAGGGGGGCGGCCACTGCAGCTCGGGGGNNGGGGGGGGGGGGACGGGACTCCGCGGGCAGGGCTAGAGGCTCTCGGCCACCGCCGGGAAGTTTCCCCGTGCGGGCAGACGGCCCCCCCTCCCCACAACGCGAGGCGCACGGGAGGGCACACTCACCTCTCCTGGCCTGCCTGATCTTGGGGCTCAGCATGCTCCCGGCTGGGCGCGCCGCTGCCGGCAGCCTCAGCGCCCGGCCCCGGCCCCGGCCGCCGCCCCCCGCATCGCTGCG